>JAVRXN010000014.1:58911861-59052179 GCA_033556935.1 Timema podura
TTGCAGGGGTTCCTATAAAATACTAGTTTTTAGTTAGTGTTGTTTGAGGTGGTATATATTGTGGATGTACTTGTAGAACATTTTTAATATATCATTTTTTTAGGGAAATTGGGTATATTTCTTGTAAATTATAACTTCCTCTAATGTTAATAGTCTGGATGAATAGTTAGACAAATAAAAAACTGTTGAGAGGAATGAATCAGGATTAAAACACTTCAATGATACGTTTATTATTTGTGATTGTATGAATTTTTTTTTTCTGGTTCGAGTTATTCTAATATAGAAACATTTATTAAAGTATAACATAAGGTAAAATAAGGAAACTAATTGGAAATCTTTAGGATAAAGGCCAGTAAAAGTATCTAGAAGGAGATAAAGATGGTCCCCTAGAATCTAAATCAACAAGATTATACTTAAATATGGGTTGTATATTTGTATTAAAAATATTTATACAAAATATATTCTTGCCAGTAAATGGAAAATCAAAGTGATTTTTATTCTTTTTTATGGTATTCTAAGATAATATTAAATTTTAAATATTCTCATTATATCGATTATAAATCAAATTCACGGAGTGTGTTTATAATTAAATCAAGTTTCTAGATTGCACATGGTTTTCATCCAAATGAAACGGGATCATTGTTAAGAAAGAAGCAGTAGAAGCTTTCAATTTAAAGCGCTGTCACTCAAGTCTCAGACTAACAAAGTAGAGTGTTGTTCGACAAACAGATTGCGCTCTTGTGACCTAAATGTGAAGCACACACTCTGCTTGCGCCAGTGCTGAAGACGTGTCAACACCTCCTTTACTGAACGACCGTGCTCTTGTGAAACAACTCAACACTAAGAGTTACTTCACCAAGGATTAATCACAATAGAGATAACTTTGAAGTTTACCCTCCAATAAACTCAAACTAAAGAGCTCACACATAAAAATCAGGTTTAGAAGAACAAGACGTGTGAGTTCAACGAAAAGCAGACTTCCAAAGCTAGGAGTAGTACCGTACATTTATTTTGTTTGATCACCATAATTAAAATAACTTTACATTATGAAATATCGTTATTTTTATTTAGATAATATTTCATTTTATGCATCAGCTTAGTGTAAATGTATTTGAATATTTTACCTGTATCAATTATAATTATTTTATTGTATTAGATAAAAATCAATAAAACCGTTTTATAGTATCAAATACATGTTATTATTTATTTTTAATTTTGAAGAAAGAAAATGACTAGCCCTTCGATCATCTTTGCCAACACTTGTGGACACGGGGAGAAAGTCTAGGTCTATTGTAATATTGTTTATAGCACCATGTCTTACAATCGTTCGTGCTATACGCCTATGTACTAATTAATATCTAAGGTTTTTAAGGATGAATAAGGTTATATCTATGGGAAGTGTACCCACATTCAACTGGAAGAAGAGTGGAAAACCTTTTAAGGTAAAACACCCTCATTACATCCAACCAAGATTCGAACCTCAATATCTCCGTCTTCGGCAGTCTAATCTATTGTAAGAGTGAACGCCTTAGACCACGTGGCCGTCAAGAAGGAAGCCTGAGCCTAAGCTACATTTATATTAGTTACCAAAGATTTTCCCATTTTCCTCCCATGAAAATGGTGTTACACTTTCCCCAAAAATTGTATTTATTCAACCCTTCTCGTTTATTTTTAATGCTAGGATAGCCCAATTAACTATTGTGTATTTAAAAAAGGGCAAAAAATATTAAACTATAAATATTTATTAAAATATCCGATGAACTCTATCATTTGTTTATATATTTGAAGGTGACCTGCTGGTCTAGGGGTAAGGTGTCAGACTTCTGTGCTGAGGGTCCGGGTTCAATCCCGGTACCGGCACAGATTTATCTGATGCCAAACCCTTCCTTCACCTCTGACAAGATCTGTATTAATCACAACTTGTGAATGTGAGGAATGCCAGGCCTCCACCGTGGTTCGGATTCCACGTTAAGCTGTAGGTTCTCCATTTCATCTCACAATCACCCTACCATTACACATTAGCGTAAGTGCGTATAACCCGAACGGGTAGTAAGACGCGGTGCTAATAATAATAATAATATATATTTGAACAATAAATAGTAGTGCGATAGATTAATAGAATGTAAAGTTTTATAATTTCCTATAATTTAATCATTAATGTGATGAAGGCAAATCTATTATGACTATTTAAGATTTAACAATTATGTATTTATTACATTGTAATTTTTTATTTCTTCAGCATTTAACTACGCTAATGAAAGTTTAATAGAGGTAAAATGGGAAATCTATTAATAAAAATCCACATATTAGCACCTGTCCTGGATTCGAATCCTAACCTTTCCATCACAAGTAACCTAAAATAAATCAGCCAGACATTAAATCCACTTGTCCACACATACAAGCTGAAATGTTCATTTTGGTTTTAAGAAAAAATAATATTCATAGTTCATAAGATAGTCTTTACCTCTTAAATGTATGTTTCCTAGGAACTTTGAAAGAGTTTAACTGATTTATATGCAGTTCTTTCTGTGGGATATTTTTATCGAAGCAGCCTTCAACGTATATTTGATCACGCTAGTGATAAACGTGAGAATTAAGCTACAAAGAGCTAAACGATTATGAATGTTCGATAGATTTGAATGTCACCAAGTAAAATTATATAACTAAAATGCAAGGATAAATTGTAGGTTATATTGCACATCGACATTCAAAGAAAGAGTAATTATTGATTTGTGAAATTTTAGAAATGTATTAACAACTATTAAAATTGGTCAAAACGTTAGTTTGTGTTTACTTACTGAACTATCAATCAGCGTTTAACCAACACATAATAAATGGGTTACTTAATTTGAAATTTCAAAAACTCATGAAATGTAAAATACAAGGACAAGTTTATAAACCTATGAATTGGTAACCTGTGTAGTGGCAAATTGAGGATTGCCACACGTGAGTCTACTGCTAAGGGGTCAAGAATAAAACAGAACCTACGATATATACTCGGTGATAAGTTCGGAGTTTTCGGATTAAAGCATCTATCCACAATTATTGCATGTAAGTGTAATTAAAATAGTGGTACATGGCCTATATATACTTTTGAATCGATCGTTTCCATGAATGCATAAAAAAGTATCCATATAACTCTCAAAGAGCTATGTTGATGGGCATGGATATCTCAAATAACGCAAGATGGCATCCCGTCGATAGAGGACATTGTAACAAAGTCACATTTTCACTAAGAATTGTGCTTTAAATTTTGTTCAATTATAAAGTTATGGAAATTTAAATTAATTCCATTAAATGAATTTAATAAACACTAATATAGAAATAATAAAAAACAGAAACAACTCTGAGGCGTCAGAATATATTATATACAACGGCGCGAACAAAAATGTTTGGGAAACACCGAGTTAGACCGATGAGGTGAAACAATTTCAGATGGGATTAATCGGGATATTATGTATTTATCTGTCCATCTATAAAATGGACAACGCGTCTATTTTACAACAATTGATATTACTGACGTCGTTACCAACACATGACACAACATTAAAAGCCTTCTTAAAACTCTTTCTCACAATGAGGTTGCCTACATAATGCTTGGGAAAATA
Source organism: Timema podura (assembly GCA_033556935.1). Taxonomy (NCBI): domain Eukaryota; kingdom Metazoa; phylum Arthropoda; class Insecta; order Phasmatodea; family Timematidae; genus Timema; species Timema podura. The sequence goes on from JAVRXN010000014.1 coordinate 58,915,470, forward strand.
AGAATTATTATTATTATTATATTATTATATTATTATTATTATTATTATTATTATTAGCACCGCGTCTTACTACCCGTTCGGGTTATACGCACTTACGCTAATGTGTAATAGTAGGGTGATTGTGAGATGAAATGGAGGACCTACAGTTTAAAGTGGAATCCGAACCACGGTGGAGGCCTGGCATTCCACACATTCACAAGTTGTGATTAATACACGTCTTGTCAGAGGTGAATGAAGGGTTTGGCTATCAGATAAATCTGTGCCGGTACCGGGGATTGAACCCCAGAACCCTAGCACAGAAGTCTGACACCTTACCCCTAGACCGCCAGGTCACCTGGGAAAATAAGAAGTTCAAGTGTAGAAAGCAAAGGTGTTTCTGTTGAAGAACAACCAGGAGTGATGAAGGGAGATTCCCTACATACCATACACCTGAATAGTACAATGTGAGAAGGTGGCTCTTTATCATCAAAGGTCCAACTTTATTTGTGAACTTAAGTACCACGAACGACATAGAGCACGCTTCCTACCAATTCGTTTGTAAAATTGCTGGGACTATTAGAGGATGACTGAAACTGGACCAGTAGTTTAGCAAAAGCCTCTTGGTCCAGCTCTTCTTCCTTATTCAGATGTTGTCCCATCCACGTGGTTCGCTCACAGGGCAAGCATGTCAGAAGGTATTGATTATGGAATCAGAACCAAGCAATCGGTGAAACTTGGGTTTCTTTGAAGATATTATTAATGAAGGTTAGAGTGAACTCAATACATAATGGTATACTCAGCAATACTTAAAGGTTGGTCTTCTTTACGACAATTCGTATAGTTTACATATATAGATATATTGACATGATGACAAAATTTTGCCAGCTAACTTTACTTTACACCTTGAATAGAAACGAGCTATCTACTGAACACAGATCATTGGATATGAACCCGGATATAAAGGAAATACTTTTAAAATTAATTTATTCTTGACTAAGTTCAGGTCTGAGGATGTGTTTCCTTTGATGTGGCTTCACCGGAAATAGTCACTACACCATAATAAAGGATCAGAACAGCGTATCAAAAACTTAAATTACATATGCATATTTCTAGCTGCCCAATCAGTGTCTAACCTATCGAAGTAACGTTCCACATAAAAGTTACTGTAAAAATAATTTCTTGAATAATATCTTGAATATGATAGCACATAAGACCTCAATTAGAAGACCTAGATAAAAATCTGAGAGATCTTGCAAGCAAAAATGTGCTCATATGAAGCGTTGCAGTATTAATCTCGTGTGATATTCAAAAATCACTATCGGTCATCCAGAGAGTCTATAGAGCTGATGAGGTCAATGCCTGCATGAAATGATAGTACATAAGCTCAGACATTGTGAAACTTTCCTTGTCAAAAAAATGTTATTCCGTCTGTGCGAATACAATAAATATACTAATTTGTCGATATATTACTGAAACCCTGCAAGGGATCCTTCGCACAGCACGAAGGCAAACCATATTTGAATAGCTCCCAGATATACATTGTGATAAAGTATACCCAGTTATTAGTCAATTTTGTTTATCCCACTATACGTCTTCTTTAAAGAAACCTCTGTCTTCTCTCAAGCAACAATTCTAGCTCTAAAAATGAATAATCTTATGCAACTATAAATTACAGGATCCTTAGACCAGTTCGAAATTTCGTTCTGCACAATATGTCCATAGGCTTAATTGTTGAATTAACCTAATCCAGTCGTCTTAGCATTCAACGCTCTTCAATTAAAATTAGAGCCATATCATGTGTTTGGGTAATTGTGTAATGGGACCCGCTCACGGGCTTACAGTGTGCAAAATCACCATAGAGACGAATGTCACGACAGGTGGCAAAACAATACATTGAATCCCCATGATTCCATCAGACCTGCCTTTCTAGTTAAACGCCTGCATTTTCCTATAAAGTTTGCTTTGTGATCACAATCAACAAAGTGCAAAGACAGGCTCTGAGATGGAAGTTGTTGATCTAATCGTAGAGTGTTTCTCCCATTAACGTCTATACGTGGCTTGTTCCCCTAGTAGATCTAGCAGCAACCTGTAACCACCCGTTCCTCTTGTAGCACTACCAACTTCATAGTACAAAACATACCTAAATGTATTTCCTATATTTACTTTAATTAATACAGATATTCTATGGGTATAGGCTTAAAGCAAATATAGTTACTCTACGTTGATTTGTTTTACTCTGATGCTAAATCTTTTTTTAACGCCAGGTTGTCATCATGGTAATATCTACCTAGACATTGCGTGATTTCTTCTACATACGGGAAATTAGAAATTCTGAGATAATAAAATATTATTTTTTGAATAAACATGTTTAAAAAAACCAACATTAACGCAAGCGAAGCAGCGGGCAAAAGTTAGTTAGTAATAAATTGGTACATATTTAAATTAATTTAATTTATTCACTTTTTAACTAAAAAGTTTCCATATCCCTCCAACAACAATAATAATAATAATTTTAATAACAATCAAGTATGTAGAAGCTAACTAAAGTAATCATTTTTGTTGTGTTGTTAATAGTCAAGGTTGGTCTATCAGTTGCTAAGTGACAACTTAATAATCGATTCTTCATAAAGTTATCGTGGAAGAGGGGCAGGCAGATCGTAACGTTCCCACTTCAGACTATTTTTACTTGCCAAACCATTAGCGTGATGAGTGAGTCGCCATGAACGAACAGTTGAGTATTGATTGCACGTGACCTGCTCGGGTAAGGAAGCGGTTCATGGACTATAATATACAATGTTGACAGCGTTAATAGACGAGGTCCTGAAGGTGTAGAGAGCAGTCATTTCCAGTGTACCCCCAGATAAAAATGTTAATCAATAGTAAATATTATTTTGTAAATAAGAAACAGTCACTAACAAGGGGGCTATGGAATCACATCTACCAGCACAAAATGGAAAGCTAAGTCAAACTAGACTGAATACAAAACCATCTGTTATCTATAGACTTGTTATGTTAGACATTTCACAATACCAATTTGGAAAATGTGAACACCCTATGGGGTATGGTTTCAATGTGAATGGACTGGTTTGAGTAGTCCCTGAATATACATACATGATGTATCTATTTATATGGGAAGTAACTGGGGTGCAGATAGTAGACCTCAAAAAAACACAAAAAGTTCAATAAACTTACGTCCTACGTTAGATGGTTCTGCTAAAATTTTACTTGATACACCCGTGCTAGTGTACCTGTAGTCTTGCCTGTGTATCAGCGGTGATACATCACCTACAAGGGGTGCAACCGGGATCAATAAATCAATCAATCACAGAAATAAGGTTAAATGTATTTGAAACACAACTGTATTGTTAACAAATGGTAACAAATAATATAAAAACTATTTGCAAAGTAAATATCTGAACCATTCTCTACAGCAGTGGAGTTATAATAACACATAAACCGCAATAACAGCTGATTAGTAGGTTTTGGTTCAACTCAATTTAAATTTATGATGTTTAATTATCAATATTGGCAACTAAAGGTAGTTAAACAACTCAAAATATAATAAAATGCATTTTATTAATTTTAATAAAATGTAATAATATATTTATTTATTTATTCAAGGTACTTAACGTGAACTTTCTAAATAGCCTGATTATATAAGCACACGAGAAATTCTAGGAGCGAGGGTGAAAGTGTCTACCAATTTTGCTCCTTGTGCACTTAGACACTAAACAAGGTATATGTAAAGTAACCAGCCTATCTGTGACAAAATTGGATAAAGATCTAATCCATGCAACATTTTTAACAGGTCTATCTCAAGGGAATGCATGTTTCTTAACTAGAATCGGCTTGGCATCTGTCGACACTTGTCTCCCCGAGACAGTTCCCAGTTGAACCGGTGTTCTAAGGTATTACTAGTTTACATCTGTCGTCACTGGTCTCCCCGAGGCAGCTCCCAGTTGAACCGGTGTTCTAAGGTATTACTAGTTTACATCTGTCGACACTGGTCTCCCCGAGACAGTTCCCAGTTGAACCGGTGTTCTAAGGTATTACTAGTTTACATCTGTCGACACTGGTCTCCCCGAGGCAGTTCCCAGTTGAACCGGTGTTCTAAGGTATTACTAGTTTACATCTGTCGTCACTGGTCTCCCCGAGACAGCTCCCAGTTGAACCGGTGTTCTTAGGTATTATTAGTTTACATCTGTCACCACTTGTGTCCCCGAGGCAGTTCTCAGTTGAACCGGTGTTCTAAGGTATTACTAGTTTACATCTGTCGACACTGATCTCCCCGAGGCAGTTCCCAGTTGAACCGGTGTTCTAAGGTATTACTAGTTTACATCTGTCACCACTGGTCTCCCCGAGACAGTTCCCAGTTGAACCGGTGTTCTAAGGTATTACTAGTTTACATCTGTCGACACTGGTCTCCCCGAGGCAGTTCCCAGTTGAACCGGTGTTCTAAGGTATTACTAGTTTACATCTGTCACCACTTGTCTCCCCGAGGCAGTTCCCAGTTGAACCGGTTTTCTAAGGTATTATTAGTTTACATCTGGTGACACTGGTCTCCCCGAGGCAGCTCCCAGTTGAACCGGTGTTCTAAGGTATTATTAGTTTACATCTGGTGACACTGGTCTCCCCGAGACAGTTCCCAGTTGAACCGGTGTTCTAAGGTATTATTAGTTTACATCTGGTGACACTGGTCTCCCGAGGCAGTTCCCAGTTGAACCGGTTTTCTAAGGTATTACTAGTTTACATCTGTCGACACTGGTCTCCCCGAGACAGTTCCCAGTTGAACCGGTGTTCTAAGGTATTACTAGTTTACATCTGTCGACACTGGTCTCCCCGAGGCAGTTCCCAGTTGAACCGGTGTTCTAAGGTATTACTAGTTTACATCTGTCACCACTTGTCTCCCCGAGACAGCTCCCGGTTGAACCGGTGTTCTAAGGTATTATTAGTTTACAATTTAAAAAGTAAAAACATGACAAAAGTAACTACATATATGTCCAAGCCCGTTTCAGATATAGCAAGTTATTATTTGAGGTCCTTTTGTATAGTTAATTTAATAAAAATAGTATTAATTTAGATCAATTTCACTTTATCAAATATTACGTAATAAATCTCCGAAATATACATTTTTATCAAAAAAAAATCTATCTTCCATGCATTTATCCATTGAAGATAAGGTTTTGGAAGGATGGTTAGTATTGTAATCAACCAGTAGTAGGCAGGCTAAGAAACTAGATAAAATTATAGTTGTCTGGTTAGTTATTATCGCTTAAATTTTGTGATGATTAAATAAATAAATGTTCCGTTATTGAATTTTTTTTCAACTCTAAATTATAGAAGAAGAAAAATTAAAGGGGGAAGATTTATCTCTTTTTCAAAAGTGTCTGAATCTATGATAGGAGATTAAAGGCATGATAAGTTAGTATTAGATTTTTGGTATAGACGCAATACAGACAGAGTTCTTGGCAAATCGTCACTTTGAATCAGACGGATCGATGAATACCGACTTGATATTTTATATTTTTTCTCAATCCAGCAATAGTAAGATTTAAGGTAAGCGCCCACTGGGTCGGTACCGCACGGACCGCACGGACGGAACGGAAAGTACAACTAATTCGTAGCATTATTTTTTACCAAGATGCGCCCACTACGTCGGTACCGCCGGCAACGGACTCTCCGCCGTTCCGCCATCCGACAGAAAGTCCGGGCGAGTGAATTAAAATCAAGTGCGGGCCGGAATTTTTGGCGTCATCTTCAACCAGATCAGGAAATAATGTGTAGTATTCGCCAAACATAAGTCTTTTCCTGTTGATGTGAACCCAGAATTGTCGTTTCGTACATTTTCTTCTTTCCTCTTCAATTAAAAGGCAACTAAGAGCTAAACATTCTTCATCGCTTTCCATATTTAAATATTACGGTGAAATATCACTCACAAAAGCACAAATATAAACATGAAACAAATCCAACAATAACAGAAATGCAAACATTACTTCCTTGAGCTTTCAAACGAGAAGCTCACCTTCTGGCTCGAGAGCAGCTGAGCAAACTTAGTTTCCATCCGTGCCGTCAGTGCGGATAGTGGGCGCACCCCCCTAAAATGTGCGGTCCGTGCGGTACGTTCCGTCCGTGCGGTACCGACCCAGTGGGCGCTTACCTTTAGGTAGCAAAAAACAAAGCAATCTGTGGGAACTAGTGTAGCATTCTCTAAAGTAAACACTTAGCTATTGAGTGAATAATAATTTAAATTTAAATTTGATATATATATAATAAATAGATATAAATATTTAAATATTATATATATTTAAATATAATATTATATAATATTTAAAGTTATACATATTTAAATATTATATTATATTTTATATTATACGTATAATATATTAGGCCTATAAATTATACGTAAAATATATAGAATGTATAATATATTATCTGTATAATATATATTAGGTATAATATATGACCTGCTTCGGTGGCCGTGTAGTCTAACGCGCTACTCTCATAGTAGATTAGACTGCCGGGGTGATCAAGGTTCAAATCTCGTTTGGCTGTACTGAGGGTGGTTTTCCAGAATGTTTTTCCACTCTCCCTCCATGAAAATCCGTGTACACCTCTTATAAACATAATCTTCATCCCTAAACCCATAAGCGAATAACCCGGATAGTTAGTAAGAAGTGTTGGTAAGAAAAATATCATATTTAATTTATATTTTTTGTAAAAACATACAACACAGTGCCATGCATCAGTAATTAAGTAAGTAATGTTTTGTCATAAATAAATAAAAATTGAATAATAAGCTATAATTAAATATTTTAATATTTCACCATAACTGCAATCCATACAGCCAAAATACATGTATTGTTTATCATCGCAACAGTGTATGGCAGGCCCTGCTTTGTGGAGTAAGGCTCGTAACACATGGGATTGCTTGTGATGGAGAATGTCAGGTACAAATCCCAGCCATGCGCACTGAATGTAATATTAACCATATTACATATTTCTGTAGGTTTCCATGTAAGGTTTTTTATATCATCCCAATACTTTTCCCATTCCAATATTTTTCAATTCCACCCCTCATCCATAGCCGTTACAACGCTTTATATCAAATGTAATATAACTAATAATAACGATGAATCCTGTTCAATTTCCTCCTGTGGCCCTATTGCTACAACACTAAAGGTTATTTTAAATACTTTGCTTCCAACATGGTAAGGTCATCCTTTTTAATTAAGATCCAACGTAATTAGCACTAGGCCGGTTCCCTGCGGACCAGTGAATGCCGCAGTGTTTGGCCACGTGACTATACTGATCGATGCCGTGGCTCAGCTACGCCCACCATCTGGAGCCCTGGGTTCGTCTACCAGTTCTACATTACTAGAAATGTTATTCGCTTTTCGACTTCAGTTCAACAAGCCATATAAGTGATCAGCTCGAAGATAAAATGAAATGGTTATTTTTGTCTCCGTTTCCCACTACTTGGTTATGTTATACGCACTTCTATTAATTATGCTAATATGTTAGAGACGATAAAGATTGAATTTAGATTAAGAGTAACAACATTAGCCTTTAAAGAATATGTGGGAACTCATTTAGAAAAAAAAAAAACTTAGTACACCTGACCAGGATCAAACCATCCTCTCCTAATGATCGGCAGTCTAGTCTATTTCGCGAGTAACGCTCTAGACCATGTGAACACCGAAGCGTGTAGGAAAAACCAACAATAGTTAATATAATTAAGTTTTAACATCACTTAGAAATATTAAACATAATTACAAACATATTATTACTATTATTAGTTGTTCTGTTTCACGACAGGTCCATTCTTCTTGTCAGTGAATCCTCCCTGTCCTCTGACTCCTCCTTCAGCTCCCTAAATTGTATTATTTCCATTAAGTCATCCTTATAAAAACTATAACCTTCACAAAAAGTTATTAGCTTTTTAAATCTCTCCAAGAGCCTATATTTGTATATATTTTTCCTCACATCCTACTACTCCTATAAACTGCACGCTTTGTATTTACTCAAATAGGTTAGGTGTGAGTAAGGTAGAATCTAGTATATATGTACCCCCATTTGCATGGAAAAGTATAACGAGTAATGGATTTATAGAAAATCACATTGAGTACACCCGGACCGGATTAGAATCAAGACCTATCCTTCACAAGCAAAGATTGATTATTAACTAATCCTACCACTAATTCCATGCATTTACTGAGTTGGGTCCTTTGTTTGTAAATTAATATTATTTACAAAAGCACAGTTTGTTGTAAACGACATATTATAGTTCAGTTTGTGATTATTAAAATGACTTCATAATACTTAGAAACAATCTTTGTGGAGCTGGTGGTCGTTCATTTGTGTTACTTGAATGTTGGTAAAGGACATGTAAATCTTTTATCTGGGAGTATTAATATTTTTTATTCCTATTTTTGCAATATATTTGAAATTTCCAAATGTTGTTATGGAGAATCTTTTAAAAGATGTTTAATTTAAATAACAATGATTTATATATGCTTCCCAGAGCCAAATTTTTGCAATATATTTGAAATTTCCAAATGTTGTTATGGAGAATCTTTTAAAAGATGTTTAATTTAAATAACAATGATTTATATATGCTTCCCAGAGCCAAGTATTAGTGAGGTCAAAGAAGCTTTAAAGAAGTTAATGAATCATAAATCCCCAGGTATAGATTCAATTCCAGCAAAGGGCGGTGGTGAAATGTTGGTAGTAGAACTCTATAACATTTTATGTTCTATAAAGAACCGTGAGGTAAGACCACAAGAATGGAAGGAAGGTATTATAATACCCACTTTCAAAAGGGAAGATAAAAGAAAGTGTATTAATTATAGAATAGTATTATCACTACCACCAACAGAATATAAAATTGTATCTAACATAATTTTAATGAGATATACGCTTTATGAATAGCAAATAATTAGGGATAATAGGTGTGGATTTCAACGAAATATATCAACAACGAATCAGCTCTTTACTATTCAGAATATATTAAAATAATGTTTGCAATACATCAATTATTATTAATTTTAAGGATTTTAAAAAGGCCTATGATTCAATTAAATGAAACAAATAATATTAGATTGTAGTCTAGTTTGGGATACCCAAATAACGTGTCAAGATAATTGAGGTATATTTGACTCATATTTTGGAGGGTATGGATTGGATGTTACTTATCAGATACTTTCGAAATACATAATGGATAGAAACAAGAAGATGCACGTTTTCCATATCTTTTTTTAATCTGGCCTTACAATATGCTATTAGGTTAAAGCTAGAGAGTAGGGAATGGCTGTCACTAAACGATACGATGCAGCTCCTACGATACGCAGATGATTTAGCTTTTTTAGATAATAGTAAGGAAGCTGTCGCAAGAAATGAAAACATTTTACTAAGCGCTATTAAGAAAATAGGTTTAGAAGTGAACGCTGATATGACTAAGTATATGATAACACAGAGAACACAGGTTGAGGACGATAACTTTAACTTAGAGATTAATTTGAAAAGCATACTATTTGGTATGCTCAATGAGTTTAAATATTCTCAAACAACTTTAACTATCAATAACGATATTATAGAGGAAATTATGTTGTAACATTCATATGGCTACAAGCTAATGTTAGTCAACGAGTCATCAAAATATTACTTACCCAATATCACCATCCCGGCTACAGTCGAGAAAACGTAAACACATCCAGCCCCTACTTCAACCGGTCAACGACTGCCTGTGTGAAACAAGAGTTCGGACACGCCCCGCTAGAGTTCGCTAGCATATTGCCAACCTTCGCCTACCCCAGAAGAAGATAATTTTCGTTCTAGAATACACGAGTTCGGCTTCTCGAATAATACCGATGTTTCCATGGTCACGCACGTTCCCCCCCTCCCTTTGTGGATCCTGTCTCTTGTGTTCATGAAGTTTGCACCGTATAAAAGACCGCCCAGAAAACTATGGCGTCACTCTTAGGCCAGGTCTGGAAGCAGACGGACGAAGCTTAGGCTTCAAGGACTTGTTTAATAGAAAAGATGTAAGGAGAAATTCATTTTTGGCATAATATATTTTTCTTATATTTTTTTTTATATCAAAATTCTCTTTCGGATATTTATTTACATATTTTTTTTTTTTTTTTTTTTAAGTATGTGGTGTGTGAACATCAAATTTAAACTTAGAATATTTAACGAACTTAGTCTATTTATGACTTGTAAATCATTAATGATATGTTTGGAAGATTTAAGTAAGGACATTAAGTCAAGAACATTTTCATATTAATGATAATGTCATGCGTAAACTATGTGTTCAAAAAAACATTAAATTTAAACTTAGACTTATGACTTAGGAATTATAAATATTTATTTTGATTTATTGTGAAGGATTCAATACGGACATTGTGCCAGAACATTCAAATGTTAATGCGCGAAATATTGTTAGTTGTGTATAAATATAAAAAGTAAACTATTCTATTTGGAGTTCACAATGATAAAAGTAAAAAACTTTACCTTTTAGAGATATCTGTATGAACAAGATGTCGAAATTATTTATGCTAAACGTTGAGTATGATTTTCAATAAACATAAAGTATAAATTAAAATTTTTATTACATTTAAATTTTTTAATCTTGTTATGTTTCAAGGAATTACTGGTGAAAGGGCATTTATATAATATTATGTTGTAATATAAAATCATATCAAAAATAAAAAGAATAAGTGAATATCACGCCCAAATATATCATATTGTTAAATATTGCATTCATATAATAAAACTCTATTTTTTGACCTGCCGTCTTTATATATATAATTAAGTCCGGTTATCCCTAGTTTATGCTATCATATTACCCTGGCATCTCCCCTTTTAACTTAATATTTTTACTTATATTTATATTTTGTTGTAAGGAGGACCGTGTTTCCTTTTTTTTGCATTGGGACGTATTACGGGTCCAGCATCATTAAAAAAATAATTACTCTCACTGCCCACTCTAATTTACATATCTTAACTTATCCTTTTGTTGTTTTCATTTATTTGTATTTGGGCCCCTCTAATCCGAGAGTTTGGGCTACAAAGCTGCGCTACTCTGCTATAGAGTGCGTGCAAGTGTGCGTTCAATATAATAGTAATGCTTTGACCTTTTGTTTCATGAACTTATCATCCAACATGGACACCGCACCTGGGAGCGTGGTTAACAGCAGATCAGATGTATACAGACTGAATTCAGTGGATCTTCGCCGGGAGCTCAAGGAGAGAGGCATCTCATTTCCCCCCCAGAGGCTACTGTTGGTGTATTGCGGTCCCTGCTGTCAGAAAGTATCAGTAAGTCCAGCGACACTGATAATATTAATATTAGACAAAGCATTAGCCAGCCCCCTCTGGAAGATTCCGAGCCAGGCAAATCAGATCTTTTAGAGTTCAATAGGGCTCGTGAGCAAGCTACTCCCCCCAGGGCTTCTGTTAACTATCAGCCGGTTACGGCCACCTCGAAAACTCAGAGTAAGGTGGCAGGTGAGCGTTTAAAGCTACTTCAAGTTTGTGACGGTCAGTCTTGTTCGGCCTTATTTAATTTCCTATTAGAGGCAAATAGAGTTGCTAAACTTAGACTAGTGGATGATGTTGAGTTCCTGACGTTATGTTTAGGGAGAACTTCGGGTTTTTTAGCACACCTAGTTTCTGAATGTTTACAATTAGGACTTCCTTGGAATATAGTAAAGGGCCGCATCCTTGAATCTTTATGCTCAAAGAGAGAGAAGGAGAGACTTTGTAAGGAAATGGTACGGCGCTTTCAGCGGCCCCAGGAACCGTTCCGGTTGTTCGTCCTGGCTATTTCAGAAGCCGCAGAGATATTAAATTTAAATCTCGCCAAGGAAGAAGTAGTAGAGATTATTTTAGAGAATGTTTCGCCGTTAACTAGGAGACACTTTGTATTTTCAAACAAACCTACCACCCTGACAGAATTATATTCTTTGGCATTTAATATCGAGGGTTCTTTGTTAGCAGAAAGAGAATATCTCGAAGACTACCCAGCGCGAGTTCATAATAACTCCCCTCAAAATAGGGTGGTATCGGCTTCAGCTACTGCTCCCTCTAATGTTGATCCTTTAGCTAGGCAGGCCCGGAGGCCGATTGGTGTTATTAGAAGGGCAGATATATCTCATATTAAGTGCTTTCGTTGTGGTCGTTTTGGGCACTACCAACGTGATTGTTTAGGGGGGAAACGCTTAACGCGGGGTGTTGAAAAGGGGCCCATCTCGCGTAAGGATTATAAACAGACCTGTCCCCTTCCTCCTGTTGTAGTGGTTACGATTGGGTCAAATACCGGATCGGCCCTACTGGATACTGGTTCTAGTGGATCTTTTATCAACTCTAGTTTTCTAGATAGTATAATTGGGTTGAGGAAAATTCCTATTGAAAGGATAGTTACGAAGCCATTCGTTGTGGGAAATGGGGATTTGTTACTAGCTAGAAAGAAGGTAGTTTTGTCCATTAAAATTGCTGGATTTTCTTGGAAAAGAAGTTTGTTTTGTGTACCGGCCCTCCCCTACGATATAATATTGGGAAACGATTTTTTGTGGGAAACTGGAGCTATAATTAATTCGAGTCTGGGAGAATTAACTTTTGGATTCTCCCCAAGGAATAAAATTGCTTTTTGTCGCTCCTCTAAGTTTTCTTCCATGTACATCATAAATAGGGACGAAGATATTATTAATGGTATTATTTCAAGGTTTTCTGATGTTATTACGCCCAGACTTGGTAAATGTGATGTATTACCTTATGAGATTGTGGTTGAGGACAACGTCCCTGTGAGATCAGGTCCCTACACGTGTGCCCCCCCAAAATGCAGATTTTCAGAGAGTTGATTGAGGATCTAGAATCCAAAGGAGTCATACGTCCGTCTAATTCTCCCTATGCCAGTCCCGCATTTATTATACCCAAGAAAGGGGATGGTTATAGATTGGTTGTAGACTATAGGAAAATAAACAAAAAAATTCAATTCGACCCTTACCCAATGCCGAGTATTGACTCAGCTTTTCAGCACCTAGGTAGAGCGAAGGTATTCAGTCTAATTGACCTTAATGCAAGTTTTTTGCAATGCGCCCTGGTCGAGTCATCAAAGAAATATACGGCATTTGTCACCCCTTGGAGGCAGTATGAATTTAATCGTGTTCCCTTGGGTTGTAGTATAGGTGGACAAGCATTGAGTCGGGTCCTTGATCACGTCCTTTCTGATATCAAGTTTAAGTACGTATTCAATTATTTAGATGATATATGTGTGTACAGCGACTCTATGAGTGATCATGTGAAGCATTTAGAGGAAGTATTAGGTCGATTGCGTAGAGTAGGCTTGACTGTTAACCCAGATAAAGTCACGTGGGCGAAGTCTTCCATTAAATATTTGGGCTATGTAATCTGTTCTGGAAATCTTCTCGTTGACCCTGAGCGCATCCGCCCTATCGTTGAATACCCCCCACCTAGGAATCTTAAGGGTGTCATGCGTTTCATCGGCATGTGCGCGTATTATGCTAGGTTCATTCCATCTTTTTCTGAGATTGCCGCGCCCTTAACTCCTTAAAAAAGAAGGGTATTACCTTTAGTTGGGGGGCGGAGCAGGCTCGTGCTTTCAATCTTTTAAAAGAGAAACTCATCTCACCCGAGGTATTGAGAATGCCTGACTTTTCTATGCCGTTCCTTCTTCACGTTGATGCTTCGGCGGTTGCTCTAGGGGCTGTGCTGTCCCAGAGGACTTCGGAGGGTGTCAGGCCGGTGGCGTTCGCTAGCCGGACACTCACCGAGGCCGAAAGGAGGTACAGCGCCTATGAGAAAGAATGCTTGTCCTGTGTTTATGGTATAGAACGGTTCGCTGATTATTTAGAACAGAGAAAATTTGAACTGTATACGGATAACCAGGCGCTCGCTTGGATGTGGAACCATCCAAAGCAATTAGGTAAAGTAGGAAGGTGGGTTTGGAGGTTGTCCCGATTTAGATTCTCGACCCATCACATATCCGGGAAACTCAATGTTACTGCGGATGCTCTTTCACGCATGGCGGAAGACCGTGACCCTATTGGTTCAGAGGAAGTTATGCCAGCTTCATGTGTGATCAAGTCAATCCCCGAGTCCTTTGTTTCTATCAGGGATCATCAGGGAAGTGACCCATGGTGCCGTGAAATCATGGATAGGATCCAAAAAGGGGAACAAGTGGGGCAATATTCGATATGGAAGGATTTGCTTGGTATCTCCCTGGCTAAAGGGAAAGGTAGGAAGGTCGTTGTTCCTGTGGCTGTACGCCCCATGTTAATGAAATATTTTCATAATTCTATATTTGGAGGTCACCTTGGTGTATTAAAGACAGTTAGGAAAATTTCTCGAGAGTTCTTTTGGCCTGGACAATATCAGGACGTTAAGGATTGGGTGAATCGCTGCGAGGATTGTCAGATGGCCAAACCAGCCCATAATTCCAGGGTTGGACTACATTCGGCCGATGTAGCCCAACGCCCCTGGGAGAAAGTGTTCGTTGATTATGTGGGGCCTATCACCCGGTCATCTCTGGGAAACACTTGTATTCTCGTTTTGGTTGACGCCTTCTCTAAATTCGTGATGTTGATTCCTCTACGTAACATGAAAGCTAGGACTACTGTTAACGCCCTGTGTCGGCGTGTTTGGGCATTCTTTGGGGCTCCCCGAGCCATAGTTAGTGACAACGGACCCTGTTTTAGATCTGTCTCTTTTCATGACATGTGCTTCGAGTGGGGCATTAGACATATCACCACCAGTCCTTACCACCCGGGGCCTAACCACGTTGAACGTTTTAACAGAAATCTAGGAATAGCCTTGACGATTTTTCATAGTCAAAATCAATTGAAGTGGGATCAGGAGTTAGATTTCCTGAATATGGCATTTAATTCTGCCTACCACGAATCGACCGGATGTTCGCCATCTTCTGTGTTCCTAGGACGGGAGCTGATTCACCCCCTTTTCAATATCTGGGACATCCACCCGTTGTTAGAGGATAGTGATGAGGTATCCCTGGAGGAGAAGTGTAGAAGTGCCTTAGATCACCTTAGGAAGGCACAGAGGAGGGTGGCTAATGTATATAATAAAGGTAGGATTCCCGTTTCATTTAAAGTTGGCGACCTTGTTCTGTGTAAAAATTTTCCCTTGAGCTCCGCGGTCGACAAAAGATCAGCGAAGCTGTGTCCCAGGTGGTGTGGCCCATGGGAGCTGAATAAGTTTCTCACCCCTGTCACGGTCCTCCTCCAGAAAGTTGCCGACGCTTCCGAGACAAGACGCGCTCATGTCAAACAAATAATATTAGATTGTAGTCTAGTTTGGGATACCCAAATAACGTGTCAAGATAATTGAGGTATATTTGACTCATATTTTGGAGGGTATGGATTGGATGTTACTTATCAGATACTTTCGAAATACATAATGGATAGAAACAAGAAGATGCACGTTTTCCATATCTTTTTTTAATCTGGCCTTACAATATGCTATTAGGTTAAAGCTAGAGAGTAGGGAATGGCTGTCACTAAACGATACGATGCAGCTCCTACGATACGCAGATGATTTAGCTTTTTTAGATAATAGTAAGGAAGCTGTCGCAAGAAATGAAAACATTTTACTAAGCGCTATTAAGAAAATAGGTTTAGAAGTGAACGCTGATATGACTAAGTATATGATAACACAGAGAACACAGGTTGAGGACGATAACTTTAACTTAGAGATTAATTTGAAAAGCATACTATTTGGTATGCTCAATGAGTTTAAATATTCTCAAACAACTTTAACTATCAATAACGATATTATAGAGGAAATTATGTTGTAACATTCATATGGCTACAAGCTAATGTTAGTCAACGAGTCATCAAAATATTACTTACCCAATATCACCATCCCGGCTACAGTCGAGAAAACGTAAACACATCCAGCCCCTACTTCAACCGGTCAACGACTGCCTGTGTGAAACAAGAGTTCGGACACGCCCCGCTAGAGTTCGCTAGCATATTGCCAACCTTCGCCTACCCCAGAAGAAGATAATTTTCGTTCTAGAATACACGAGTTCGGCTTCTCGAATAATACCGATGTTTCCATGGTCACGCACGTTCCCCCCCTCCCTTTGTGGATCCTGTCTCTTGTGTTCATGAAGTTTGCACCGTATAAAAGACCGCCCAGAAAACTATGGCGTCACTCTTAGGCCAGGTCTGGAAGCAGACGGACGAAGCTTAGGCTTCAAGGACTTGTTTAATAGAAAAGATGTAAGGAGAAATTCATTTTTGGCATAATATATTTTTCTTATATTTTTTTTATATCAAAATTCTCTTTCGGATATTTATTTACATATTTTTTTTTTTTTTTTTTTTAGTATGTGGTGTGTGAACATCAAATTTAACTTAGAATATTTAACGAATTAGTCATTTATGACTTGTAAATCATTAATGATATGTTTGGAAGATTTAAGTAAGGACATTAAGTCAGAACATTTTCATATTAATGATAATGTCATGCGTAACTATGTGTTCAAAAAACATAAATTTAACTTGACTTATGACTTAGGAATTAATATTATTTTGATTATTGTGAAGGATTCATACGGACATTGTGCCAGAACATTCAAATGTTAATGCGCGAAATATTGTTAGTTGTGTATAAATATAAAAAGTAAACTATTCTATTTGGAGTTCACAATGATAAAAGTAAAAAACTTTACCTTTTAGAGATATCTGTATGAACAAGATGTCGAAATTATTTATGCTAAACGTTGAGTATGATTTTCAATAAACATAAAGTATAAATTAAAATTTTATTCATTTAAATTTTTTAATCTTGTTATGTTTCAAGAATTACTGGTGAAAGGGCATTTAATAATTATGTTGTAATATAAAATCATATCAAAAATAAAAAGAATAAGTGAATATCACGCCCAAATATATCATATTGTTAAATATTGCATTCATATAATAAAACTCTATTTTTTGACCTGCCGTCTTTATATATATAATTAAGTCGGTTATCCCTAGTTTATGCTATCATATTACCCTGGCATCTCCCCTTTTAACTTAATATTTTTACTTATATTTATATTTTGTTGTAAGGAGGACCGTGTTTCCTTTTTTTTGCATTGGGACGTATTACGGGTCCAGCATCATTAAAAAAATAATTACTCTCACTGCCCACTCTAATTTACATATCTTAACTTATCCTTTTGTTGTTTTCATTTATTTGTATTTGGGCCCCTCTAATCCGAGAGTTTGGGCTACAAAGCTGCGCTACTCTGCTATAGAGTGCGTGCAAGTGTGCGTTCAATATAATAGTAATGCTTTGACCTTTTGTTTCATGAACTTATCATCCAACATGGACACCGCACCTGGGAGCGTGGTTAACAGCAGATCAGATGTATACAGACTGAATTCAGTGGATCTTCGCCGGGAGCTCAAGGAGAGAGGCATCTCATTCCCCCCAGAGGCTACTGTTGGTGTATTGCGGTCCCTGCTGTCAGAAAGTATCAGTAAGTCCAGCGACACTGATAATATTAATATTAGACAAAGCATTAGCCAGCCCCCTCTGGAAGATTCCGAGCCAGGCAAATCAGATCTTTTAGAGTTCAATAGGGCTCGTGAGCAAGCTACTCCCCCCAGGGCTTCTGTTAACTATCAGCCGGTTACGGCCACCTCGAAAACTCAGAGTAAGGTGGCAGGTGAGCGTTTAAAGCTACTTCAAGTTTGTGACGGTCAGTCTTGTTCGGCCTTATTTAATTTCCTATTAGAGGCAAATAGAGTTGCTAAACTTAGACTAGTGGATGATGTTGAGTTCCTGACGTTATGTTTAGGGAGAACTTCGGGTTTTTTAGCACACCTAGTTTCTGAATGTTTACAATTAGGACTTCCTTGGAATATAGTAAAGGGCCGCATCCTTGAATCTTTATGCTCAAAGAGAGAGAAGGAGAGACTTTGTAAGGAAATGGTACGGCGCTTTCAGCGGCCCCAGGAACCGTTCCGGTTGTTCGTCCTGGCTATTTCAGAAGCCGCAGAGATATTAAATTTAAATCTCGCCAAGGAAGAAGTAGTAGAGATTATTTTAGAGAATGTTTCGCCGTTAACTAGGAGACACTTTGTATTTTCAAACAAACCTACCACCCTGACAGAATTATATTCTTTGGCATTTAATATCGAGGGTTCTTTGTTAGCAGAAAGAGAATATCTCGAAGACTACCCAGCGCGAGTTCATAATAACTCCCCTCAAAATAGGGTGGTATCGGCTTCAGCTACTGCTCCCTCTAATGTTGATCCTTTAGCTAGGCAGGCCCGGAGGCCGATTGGTGTTATTAGAAGGGCAGATATATCTCATATTAAGTGCTTTCGTTGTGGTCGTTTTGGGCACTACCAACGTGATTGTTTAGGGGGGGAAACGCTTAACGCGGGGTGTTGAAAAGGGGCCCATCTCGCGTAAGGATTATAAACAGACCTGTCCCCTTCCTCCTGTTGTAGTGGTTACGATTGGGTCAAATACCGGATCGGCCCTACTGGATACTGGTTCTAGTGGATCTTTTATCAACTCTAGTTTTCTAGATAGTATAATTGGGTTGAGGAAAATTCCTATTGAAAGGATAGTTACGAAGCCATTCGTTGTGGGAAATGGGGATTTGTTACTAGCTAGAAAGAAGGTATTTTGTCCATTAAAATTGCTGGATTTTCTTGGAAAAGAAGTTTGTTTTGTGTACCGGCCCTCCCCTACGATATAATATTGGGAAACGATTTTTTGTGGGAAACTGGAGCTATAATTAATTCGAGTCTGGGAGAATTAACTTTTGGATTCTCCCCAAGGAATAAAATTGCTTTTTGTCGCTCCTCTAAGTTTTCTTCCATGTACATCATAAATAGGGACGAAGATATTATTAATGGTATTATTTCAAGGTTTTCTGATGTTATTACGCCCAGACTTGGTAAATGTGATGTATTACCTTATGAGATTGTGGTTGAGGACAACGTCCCTGTGAGATCAGGTCCCTACACGTGTGCCCCCCCCAAAATGCAGATTTTCAGAGAGTTGATTGAGGATCTAGAATCCAAAGGAGTCATACGTCCGTCTAATTCTCCCTATGCCAGTCCCGCATTTATTATACCCAAGAAAGGGGATGGTTATAGATTGGTTGTAGACTATAGGAAAATAAACAAAAAAATTCAATTCGACCCTTACCCAATGCCGAGTATTGACTCAGCTTTTCAGCACCTAGGTAGAGCGAAGGTATTCAGTCTAATTGACCTTAATGCAAGTTTTTTGCAATGCGCCCTGGTCGAGTCATCAAAGAAATATACGGCATTTGTCACCCCTTGGAGGCAGTATGAATTTAATCGTGTTCCCTTGGGTTGTAGTATAGGTGGACAAGCATTGAGTCGGGTCCTTGATCACGTCCTTTCTGATATCAAGTTTAAGTACGTATTCAATTATTTAGATGATATATGTGTGTACAGCGACTCTATGAGTGATCATGTGAAGCATTTAGAGGAAGTATTAGGTCGATTGCGTAGAGTAGGCTTGACTGTTAACCCAGATAAAGTCACGTGGGCGAAGTCTTCCATTAAATATTTGGGCTATGTAATCTGTTCTGGAAATCTTCTCGTTGACCCTGAGCGCATCCGCCCTATCGTTGAATACCCCCCACCTAGGAATCTTAAGGGTGTCATGCGTTTCATCGGCATGTGCGCGTATTATGCTAGGTTCATTCCATCTTTTTCTGAGATTGCCGCGCCCCTTAACTCCTTAAAAAAGAAGGGTATTACCTTTAGTTGGGGGGCGGAGCAGGCTCGTGCTTTCAATCTTTTAAAAGAGAAACTCATCTCACCCGAGGTATTGAGAATGCCTGACTTTTCTATGCCGTTCCTTCTTCACGTTGATGCTTCGGCGGTTGCTCTAGGGGCTGTGCTGTCCCAGAGGACTTCGGAGGGTGTCAGGCCGGTGGCGTTCGCTAGCCGGACACTCACCGAGGCCGAAAGGAGGTACAGCGCCTATGAGAAAGAATGCTTGTCCTGTGTTTATGGTATAGAACGGTTCGCTGATTATTTAGAACAGAGAAAATTTGAACTGTATACGGATAACCAGGCGCTCGCTTGGATGTGGAACCATCCAAAGCAATTAGGTAAAGTAGGAAGGTGGGTTTGGAGGTTGTCCCGATTTAGATTCTCGACCCATCACATATCCGGGAAACTCAATGTTACTGCGGATGCTCTTTCACGCATGGCGGAAGACCGTGACCCTATTGGTTCAGAGGAAGTTATGCCAGCTTCATGTGTGATCAAGTCAATCCCCGAGTCCTTTGTTTCTATCAGGGATCATCAGGGAAGTGACCCATGGTGCCGTGAAATCATGGATAGGATCCAAAAAGGGGAACAAGTGGGGCAATATTCGATATGGAAGGATTTGCTTGTATCTCCCTGGCTAAAGGGAAAGGTAGGAAGGTCGTTGTTCCTGTGGCTGTACGCCCCATGTTAATGAAATATTTTCATAATTCTATATTTGGAGGTCACCTTGGTGTATTAAAGACAGTTAGGAAAATTTCTCGAGAGTTCTTTTGGCCTGGACAATATCAGGACGTTAAGGATTGGGTGAATCGCTGCGAGGATTGTCAGATGGCCAAACCAGCCCATAATTCCAGGGTTGGACTACATTCGGCCGATGTAGCCCAACGCCCCTGGGAGAAAGTGTTCGTTGATTATGTGGGGCCTATCACCCGGTCATCTCTGGGAAACACTTGTATTCTCGTTTTGGTTGACGCCTTCTCTAAATTCGTGATGTTGATTCCTCTACGTAACATGAAAGCTAGGACTACTGTTAACGCCCTGTGTCGGCGTGTTTGGGCATTCTTTGGGGCTCCCCGAGCCATAGTTAGTGACAACGGACCCTGTTTTAGATCTGTCTCTTTTCATGACATGTGCTTCGAGTGGGGCATTAGACATATCACCACCAGTCCTTACCACCCGGGGCCTAACCACGTTGAACGTTTTAACAGAAATCTAGGAATAGCCTTGACGATTTTTCATAGTCAAAATCAATTGAAGTGGGATCAGGAGTTAGATTTCCTGAATATGGCATTTAATTCTGCCTACCACGAATCGACCGGATGTTCGCCATCTTCTGTGTTCCTAGGACGGGAGCTGATTCACCCCCTTTTCAATATCTGGGACATCCACCCGTTGTTAGAGGATAGTGATGAGGTATCCCTGGAGGAGAAGTGTAGAAGTGCCTTAGATCACCTTAGGAAGGCACAGAGGAGGGTGGCTAATGTATATAATAAAGGTAGGATTCCCGTTTCATTTAAAGTTGGCGACCTTGTTCTGTGTAAAAATTTTCCCTTGAGCTCCGCGGTCGACAAAAGATCAGCGAAGCTGTGTCCCAGGTGGTGTGGCCCATGGGAGCTGAATAAGTTTCTCACCCCTGTCACGGTCCTCCTCCAGAAAGTTGCCGACGCTTCCGAGACAAGACGCGCTCATGTCAGCCACATAAAGAGCGCTGACCTAAGAGTCACTAGGGATAACAGACGGCAAGTCGTGTGATTTAGGTTAAGTGTTATTGATATTTAGTTATAAGTTAGCTCGTAGGTTTAAGTTTATCCATGATGCAAGCCCGGGCCCGAGGCAAAAAAATGGACATGAAATTGTGTGGGACTTCATCAAGATATCTTGGAGAAGCCAGTCCGACGACGTACAAGATGGTGGCCACAATCTTGTGCGAAGCATAATGAACCCTGTGTACAAGAGGAAACAGTTTGTTGTGACTATTTGTGCAATGGTATTGTTTTCTTATATCCTCGGATGAGAGCGAGGAGGTAGTCATGTGGCCAACGGATGCAGGTAATCTTCGAGAAGATTAAGAAGACCCTGCGTTAAGACTCAAATGTGTCACTCTAAGTTTTATGAACTCTAACTTGTGTCTCTTATGTGCAGCTTCATGAACTCCTGTGTTCCGGCATCTTCCATACACCTTTTTCCTTTCTTATGTGCGTGGCCGAATGAATGGCCGAGGGGAAACAACTCTGGGACATAGAAGGAGGCATCGGCAACCTCATCTGTAGTCAGCTTGGGAGCTGAAGTACAAGTCAGCGCATTGGCGAATGACGTACCAGTCCACTATGGGACGGCGGACGGCTAGAGACGCTACTTACTGATTACTGGGACCCACCGAGTATAGATGGGACTGCAATGGCCGGCGATCATCACGACGTCTAACAAGCGATGGAAGTACTTCTGTGGACCTTCTTCAACCCATGGCGCAGGAGAGAGTCGGGGATGCCACCCCCCACCTCCCCCCACACACACCTTCACCTGATCAAGAGGGGGAGATTTGTAACATTCATATGGCTACAAGCTAATGTTAGTCAACGAGTCATCAAAATATTACTTACCCAATATCACCATCCCGGCTACAGTCGAGAAAACGTAAACACATCCAGCCCCTACTTCAACCGGTCAACGACTGCCTGTGTGAAACAAGAGTTCGGACACGCCCCGCTAGAGTTCGCTAGCATATTGCCAACCTTCGCCTACCCCAGAAGAAGATAATTTTCGTTCTAGAATACACGAGTTCGGCTTCTCGAATAATACCGATGTTTCCATGGTCACGCACGTTCCCCCCCTCCCTTTGTGGATCCTGTCTCTTGTGTTCATGAAGTTTGCACCGTATAAAAGACCGCCCAGAAAACTATGGCGTCACTCTTAGGCCAGGTCTGGAAGCAGACGGACGAAGCTTAGGCTTCAAGGACTTGTTTAATAGAAAAGATGTAAGGAGAAATTCATTTTTGGCATAATATATTTTTCTTATATATTTTTTTTTATATCAAAATTCTCTTTCGGATATTTATTTACATATTTTTTTTTTTTTTTTTTTTAAGTATGTGGTGTGTGAACATCAAATTTAAACTTAGAATATTTAACGAACTTAGTCTATTTATGACTTGTAAATCATTAATGATATGTTTGGAAGATTTAAGTAAGGACATTAAGTCAAGAACATTTTCATATTAATGATAATGTCATGCGTAAACTATGTGTTCAAAAAAACATTAAATTTAAACTTAGACTTATGACTTAGGAATTATAAATATTTATTTTGATTTATTGTGAAGGATTCAATACGGACATTGTGCCAGAACATTCAAATGTTAATGCGCGAAATATTGTTAGTTGTGTATAAATATAAAAAGTAAACTATTCTATTTGGAGTTCACAATGATAAAAGTAAAAAACTTTACCTTTTAGAGATATCTGTATGAACAAGATGTCGAAATTATTTATGCTAAACGTTGAGTATGATTTTCAATAAACATAAAGTATAAATTAAAATTTTTATTACATTTAAATTTTTTAATCTTGTTATGTTTCAAGGAATTACTGGTGAAAGGGCATTTATAATATTATGTTGTAATATAAAATCATATCAAAAATAAAAAGAATAAGTGAATATCACGCCCAAATATATCATATTGTTAAATATTGCATTCATATAATAAAACTCTATTTTTTGACCTGCCGTCTTTATATATATAATTAAGTCCGGTTATCCCTAGTTTATGCTATCATATTACCCTGGCATCTCCCCTTTTAACTTAATATTTTTACTTATATTTATATTTTGTTGTAAGGAGGACCGTGTTTCCTTTTTTTTGCATTGGGACGTATTACGGGTCCAGCATCATTAAAAAATAATTACTCTCACTGCCCACTCTAATTTACATATCTTAACTTATCCTTTTGTTGTTTTCATTTATTTGTATTTGGGCCCCTCTAATCCGAGAGTTTGGGCTACAATGTAAACAATACAGTCGGAAAATAAAACTATTACTCTGTCATGAGTTGCTGACATCTCGCCTACTTTAAAGGAATGTAAAGATAAGAATATACAAAACAACAATTTACCGTTTGTTTCTTTGGGTGTGAAACGTGGTCTCTTACCTTACATGACGAAAAAGAAATCAGGGTGCTCGAAAACAAGGTGCTCAGGAAGATATTTTGTCCAAAAAAGGGATGAGGCTACTGGGGTGTGGAAGAGTTTACATAATGATGAGTTACATACCATATACATATTTATTACAAGACATTGTTAGGATAATCAAGGCTCATAGATTAAGATGGGCAGGACATGCAGCACAAATGGGAGATTCTAGAACCATGTTTAGGGTACTGACTGGTAAACCCATTGGGAAGACCTTAACGCAAATGGTGTATAACATAGAACTTACTTTAAATAAATGTGGGATAGTGGGGTTAATTGGATAGAGATAACTTAAGATAGGTCTAGGTGGAGTTTATTTGTGAGGCAGTAAACTTTCGAGCTCCTAATGCCATAGAGTAAGTTAACATTCATATTTGGTTTACGTTTATTTTAAAATGTTATTTTAAAATGTTATTTTTAAAAGGAAGTTTGTTATTAACAATAAAATATAATTATAAAAATTAGTGTTAGTATAAATACCTCAAATTAGAAGGAATACCTGCATTTATGAAAGTCTTCCCAAATACATGTAATAAGGGGAAAAATTCTTTATTGTATAGTAAAAGTGTATTTTAAAAAAATTTAACAATGGTTTAGGAGCACAATTAACTGTAAGTTTGTGTTATAGGCTTTCTTTAATCTTACTGATTATCTAGCTTTAATCTTAACCCAGAAAATGATAGGTAAATAAATAAATCAAATTAGATTAAAATTTCCCTCTGGAGGAAAAATATACTTTTTAATATGCTAAATAAATCAAATTGCTCCTTTGAGTGTATGTTTGAGTGACCTTTACTAACATATTCAACTCTATATTTATCATCATATACAATATACACACTAGAAGACAGTAACTAAATTACAAGGTAATGCTTCGTAGCTTTAGATGGTCACCTAATTAGATCTGTCACATGAGTAAATGTCAGTAAGTCACAATAGCGTTTGAAACAAATAATAATAATAATCTTTTTGCAATAAGTATTAAGCTTGCACTTTATGATATTTTCCCCTCTTAATCTTACCCCTCATCTGAAAAATATGCATTTTTTAATTATCATAATAAGGTAATTCTGTAGAATAATGTTTTTAAATCATTAATGACAAACCAACTACGGCTGGACAGAATTTAATTCCCTAATTTCCTTTCAGTAGGAAACAATATTTATCTCTGCTTGTCTAAAGATGTATGTCTCTATGTATGTATATAGAGTTTATAATTTATAGTACATACCATGCTAATCTATGTACAGTACAACAGAACGTGACTTAGAAATTAACATAAATCTAAAAGACACTCCTGGCAATTGATCTAATTTTGTGAAAGGGATAATGTCAAACTAGTCGATAACACATATCTCAGCCAACCAGTGTTTGAATACAAGACCCTCAACTAATTAAACAGATACTATCCTGACTCTTCTTAGTTATTGAATTAATTATTGATTAATTAATTAACTGAGAGAAAAATTGATATTTTAAATATACTTTGGGTACTTGAGACACTTTTAAATCACATAAATTATTTAATTTAGATGTAATGTTTTCATGCCTGATGGTCAGGATACCTATGGGTTTGTAACACTTGACACTTACTGATATATGTTAAATGTTCAAATATATATGTAGCCTGTGTGTTAATTCAGAGAGACAGAAGAGCATCCATGATTAGTTTTGGTTATCTGGCAACAATTGGAGCTATTAGCATATATAATCATGTTTTAAGTGCACTTCCAGTCAGTAGCACTTTTCATACTTCCACTCAATTTGAAATTTCGATACAATCGAGAAAAGATTAAATCTCGCATACAAAGTTAGTTAATAATTAAACCTAATTACCTCAACTCTCTTGATGATGTCTCAGCTAAAGCCCAATATTCCTAGAATCATACCTTAACTTTACTATAAAGTGAGTGACTTAAATTTAACTAGTTTTCTTCATCCATTAAATGAATTTTTTTTTAATTTGATTAAAACCAATAAAATATATTTTCAGAAGATGTCAGTTAAATCCATACTCGCAACATTCAGTCCATTCCTTTCACTTCCAGATTTTACTTGTATTGCTTTAGATTCTAACTGTGAATATTTTAGTGCTCACTTTATCAGTACTAGATCTTTGAGCTATCGTACACCACTATAGTATTTCAGTTTTGGTTTCATCTCTGGGAGATGTAGTAAGACAGAGTTTAACATATGATCAGTTTTTCAGTCGTGGCGAGAATTGAAAACGATACTCATTGCTCAGTAGACAAACATACTACCGATTGACTTATGAAGCGGAAATATTTTTTCTAATTGTTAAACTCTGATTAAATAACATAAAATAAACATAATTTGTTGATTAATTTAAAATGTTTCCATAGCAACAAAAGGTATTGTTGGTATAAGTTTTCAGTTTCATCATCAATTAAAATCAATGTTTTATTCGTATTTAAAGCAGTGGTTTTTAAACACATTTTGATATTTCTAAGATAAATACACATTGGTTATGACATGAGTGAATAATGAAATGCAATATCTTTCTAATCCTAATTCCAATCCTGTCCCCACTCACTCAACGTCTTGAGTGATGCGGAAAGGACTTGTTCGCAGGAACGTGAACTGCGACACAACTAGCTCAGGTCCAAGTATTTAGTTTGCGAGTTTCTCTCAGAACAAAGCCAATTACGTAATACGTTGGGGGTTTGCAAGCAGGTGCTGCATGGGAGGGACGAGCCCTCCTTGCAGACAACACTTGGCTGGTAACAAGGTTAGCCAACTCTAGTCTTCAAGCTGGGGGATGATCAAGTCAGAGGCTCACAAACAACATTTCACAATTAGATTCAATTTTTTTTTTAAGTTCAGGGAAAGGTTTATATATGAGTTATGAAGATAGAGTTAGGGCCTGTATAAGACGTATATGTAAATCATCCACGAGTTTTTGGATCTTACTCGCTATTCTGATATATGAACCTTACAATCTTGTACATATATAAACATAGACCCAATATTATCCCGATAATGTTGACATCATCAAAAATACATTGATAATGTTAAGTGAGAGGTGATTGAATACAGTTTTTCTGAGTGTGTCCGGATAATATTGACACTATCCACTCACACTTGGATAGTGTCAAACTCTAGGGTTGGGGTTTATTTAGGTTAGGTAAGTTAGACGAGGTTAGTCTAGGTTTGGTTAGTTTAAGTTAAGTTTGGCTAAGCTAGATTATGTTAAAAGTTAGTAGAAAATAAAGCATCAAAATTAGGCATTTCAGATGTGATATGATTTAATTTCAGGTTCCATTTTGATAAAACGTTCCAAAATATAATCCGTATTGAAACTTGCTTAGTTTTACAAACAGTATTCAACGTTATCTAAGTAATGATAGTTAATGTCGAGATTATCTAGAGATTTTTGAAAATAAGATAAACCACTTTCTATGTCTGACTTCATCCAAGGCACTTGGATAATGCTTACATCTCGTGGCTAATCTTGACATCATCTAGACTTCTTACACTACCCGTAAAGTTTTATATTATTGATAACAAATATGATTTTATTAAATCAAGACATCAATTCACTATCAAGTATAGACAAAGCTCAAACTATCAGCAAACGTAATATTTTGGTTAATATTATTAAAGGATCTAGAAAATCTGACAAGAAGGGTTTTTTATTCTTATTCATGAAATATTTGTTCAAATGTATATAAACATTAGTTTGGTCGAATTTTAAATTTAACCTAAAATCTTTATGTTTGTTAATACTCAAACGTAAATAGCTACACATTAAAAAATAAGTTCATTATTGTTAGGCTTGTTATTGTTGATAGTAGTAATCAACATCAAATATTTATAGAAAATGCATATCACAATGACAAAAAATATGTTTAGAGGTACCTCAAATTTTGTTAGGAGAATCCAACTGTAACCACACAATATTATATATACGCACCTGCATTTGATAATTAATATAATACGGTTATGCAATAGTTATTCATAAGATTAGTTTATATATTTATTCCTATACACGCGTTGTAGTGTAACACATTTTTAAAGAATATCCCCAAGATTTTAGAATTAGCGTTCCCTACATGAGATTTTCACCGTCTATTTTGGGAGACGCTAGTATTTTAAAAGTGACCCAATTTTTTGAACAGAAAGAGCGACCAGGGTAGACTCACTATTGATGTATCTTTCCTGTAGAGCCACAGGGTTATAACGGAGATCTATGAGGCAATCTTGTAAAGGCACTTGCTTTCTGGCAGTCAATCTATACGGTGTGTACGTTAAACACACAGACTAGCTCTGTTGAAGTCAAAGGGAGTGTGGTGACTTAAGCAGGAACATTATTCGGGTATTAGCATAAATGATTTAGAGTCATAAGTATTTTTAATTTAGACTTATGGTAATCATAAAAACGTTTTCATTAAATTAAAATCTAAATTAAAGAAGTCAATATTTATTTCACCTAAATGTTTTTATATGTGTTCTAATAGTATCATCATAAAATGGTAGGAGACGTATATATGGTTTTGGTAGGTGGAACAATGTTTTCTGCAGCTGTCACTTTTGATAGATATTATCAATTTATATAAAATCCTACAAATAATATAGTATAATGCTGTCAATGTTGGCCGCAAAGAAATATGTTTCAATTATTTTTTCTACTGTTCTTCCAACGAAACTCAGGGTGTAGCTGTGCGTAACGTGAGATTACAATCTTAACTTAGTGTTTAATCAATGCTATGTTAGTCATCACAAGTAGTATGAACAACTCACACGATATAATCTACCAGTTCAGCCATAATAGATGTAGAACCAAGGTCTCAATAACGTGTATTTATTGTAGATGGGGTACTCATGTTTTTATCAAAACGATATTTACATGGATTAATAAATGCTTAATAATTTGAGATTTTAAATATAATTGTGAGCAGGGAAGTGCCGAGAAGTGCCGAGAAGTGATCTACAGGACATGCTATGACCAATGTTGACATACACAGCGGAAACGTAACAGAAGAACTATAGGAGTGACAAGGATGGAGAGGAGAGAGAAAGAAGGACTAAGGTGGTGCAATCATGTGAGTAGAATGGAGGAGAAGATAGTAAATAAGATGAAGGGGGAGGGGGCAAGAGGTCAAGAGGAAGACCAAGGACAGTGGCTGAAGGGATGCAGACATGTGATAGAGGGGGACCGGTATGTGGAGAGAGAGGTGTGAAGGTTGCAAAGCAGTGTGGAGGATAGAGGAGAGTTGGTGGGGAGAAAGTATTTGGTGGAGAGGCTTATGTCCCAAACAGACCAGGCCAGTGGTTGAAAGCTGTTCATGATGATGATGATGATGTACTAACAACACTCAGTTTACCATTTTGGAACACTCATATTGTACAATTCCTCTCTAAGGCTACTCATTTTGAAACGTATGGGTTACGAGTAGCTAGCAAACAATCTAAAAAACATCTAGTTTTAAATGCCTGAGCTGTGAAAACTGACGTCACACTAACGGCTTGAGAGAGATTTTTGGCCCTCGCCAGCTAAACACCGTACGAGACAGGGCTTGTCTAGCGAGTCAAATGATATAAAACAAGATGGACGCGTATCACTCTTCAGTTGAAACTTTCTGAGAGTGGTTTTGTTGACGAAATAAGTTTGAATGAATAAAAACTATTATGTCTTAGCGATTCATGCAATCCTTTAATAAAACTAATTATATGTGTGAAATGGAAATAATATTACTTAATAAATATAAATAAAACTATCATTTTATATATCATAAAAAGGGAGGTGGTACCAGTACTTACTGATTATCTGAGATTCGGGAATTCAAATCTTGACAAACATTTTTTTTTAATTGGATGTGACTGTAAAAATTAGCATGCCACCTCAGATTTTGAATTAAACAAGAAAGAATTGAAGCCTACGTAGACTAAACAAACATTCTTCTTTAAAATTAACCAGGCAAAGCAAATTGAAAATAGTACATTGACTTTGAAATATCCAACCTAGCTTGAGGAAGTAAAATAGGGGTAGTATTTATACTAAATTCAAAAATAAGAGTGATTTTTATTCAGATAAAATTTAAAATATGATGGATTCAGGGTAGGGGAGAAAAGCTAACAATTAAGTTCGGTTTACGTTTATCTTATTCAAATTTTAGGTAAACACATTTGGCAAACCAATGGAAGATGGCTTCCTAATAAATCAAACAAATCGTTTTATATGAATCACTCAATTCAATAATAGTTTTAATTTCGCTCAGTGCCGCGTTTGTATCCCATTGCTCCATTGGTCGAAATATTTTGAAACTTCATTGGTTTTTCAGAGTTATCGGATTCAAAGCTTAATCGCAAAATCTCACCACAGCCACGAAAACTCAAGAAAAATTTGAAAATTAGCTATATTTTGGTACAGTTAGTGATTTTCTAATTCTTGACTTACATGTTTGCTCTCTAGCGAGTTTTATCGCATTTTTCACAATTAGGGGCTATGGTCGAGCTTGTATCATCACTGGAATGTACTGTGCAGTACATAAGCTCACAGAAATCAACTGAGATCAAACAGAATTGGTAGTGAATCATTTTTCGCAAGACAACTTCATTGTTAAATGAAAAAACTTTTGTTTCTCTCAAATACCGTACTTCTTACGAGGATGATATCAAAGATATAGATATTAAAATTTTAAAATGAGGGTTGGGCTTCATATCAGTCCGGAAATAAATTTCCTTGAAATAAAATGAGAAAAGTGCCGTGATGCCACATGAAGCAACTTACAATTCATCTATCTACTATTATTGGACTAGGTTTTCATTATTTTTTGCACACAAGCGCTATTGAAAGTCTAGCCCCATTAGCCACGCCGAAATTGTGTAGGCTCTTGGTACCATAGGATTCACTACTATCAACAATGGGGTATAGAACCAAAAGATTATGTTCGAGATAAGTGTTTAAACAGTTTTCAGAAACTTATTCTCCTCATTCGGGAACTTCTAGTTTATCTGTATTCCTTAGAACTATTTTTAGATAAATAGCTACTTTAATAATAATCTCACACGCTTCGGTGGCCGCATGTCTTAAGGCGTCACTCTTTCCACAAACCTGACACCAATGACAGGAAGATGCTGGTTAGAAGTCCAGTTAGAGGTGCTGAGAGTGTATTTTATAAATGGTTTACCCATCTCCCTCCACTCAACTGGGGGTACACTTACTATAAATTCGATATACCCCATGCCTAACAAATAAGCTTAGTTAGAATCTATGCATATAGCCCAAACGAGAAGTGAAAAAACTTTTACTTTATATTAATATAATTTTGATTATTAAATAAGTTTATTGACAAATATTTGTGCTTAACCGTTACATGTTTAGTAGACAATGTTATTAAAATTAATCATAGCTGGCCAATAAATCAGTCAACAGAAATAGAAAATATGACCAAAGCTTACATCTAAATATTTGTTTAAGTTTACTTTTCTGATATACTAGGAAAAAGGAAAAACCTTTTTAAATGGCTAATATTTTCAAAATGCATTGGTTATAAAAGTAAAAGTTTAAGCCTATTAGGAGACTAAAATAATATTTTAATGGTTTTACAGGGTATATGAGGGAATTAGAAGTAATTAGATCAAATATGCGCATATAATTAATGACCTATAATGTGTAGCCAAAGTTCATTCGACAACTTCCTAAGTTACATTGGACAGGAAGTACTCAGGAAGGATCTGTGGTTTGAACTTAGCTATACTTGGGCACAAAGGTGTTTCCATTAATATATCAAATATTGAATCCTGTTCAAGACCAGACGAGTTTGCTAACAAAGATAAGCTCTCAACACTTCTACTTTCCTGACGTCACAGAAACCCATTAATATTTCTACGGTTGGGAAGTTCGGGAACTATTTTGGGGTATCTAAACAGGGAAGGTAGCGCAGGGAAAATGTTTTTTCTACGTAACAGGTAGGGCGCAGTGTGCATGATAATGTGTTTTAATTGTGTTCTGATTTATATGATTTGTTTGTTCTTTTTAACAATCACATACTGCCTTGTTTAACCTATGGCACTAGAAACTCAAAAGTTTATTGCCGTACTATCAAATTCATACTCAACCTATCGCTATTTTGAGCTAGTTTTATCTAGTCCACCTTATTACACCCTACATCTATCTTGAGCTGTTCTATCTAGTCCAACTCATTACACCCTACATCTATCTTGAGCTAGTTGTATCTAGTCCACCTCATTACACCCTACATCTATCTTGAGCTAGTTGTATCTAGTCCACCTCATTACACCCTACATCTATCTTGAGCTAGTTCTATCTAGTCCACCTCACTACACTCTACATCTATCTTGAGCTAGTTATATTTAGTCCACCTTCATTACATCCTACATCTATCTTGAGCTAGTTATATCTAGTCTACCTCATTACACCCTACATCTATCTTGAGCTAGTTATATCCAGTCCACCTCATTACACCCTATCACTAGTGCATAAATATGAAGATTGTTTTTAAAAGAGTATTTTTAAATCATTTAGAACAAACATAAAACCAAATTCCTTAATGATTCCTTAAATATCTCTCTGGATTTGGTTCTTATTTTACGATAAACTTCGAATTAGACCAATCTGGAACTTACTTTACTAATACAAATGCCAAGTGTTCTGAGCATGTAAGAGTTACTGGTATAAAACTTTTATTTTATTTTAAGATATACGAGTAAACTCATACAATTCTAGATGTTCAAGAGAAAATGTATAAGAAGTAACACTATTAAAATATATCACCGACAAAAAGAGTATAGCAATAGTATTTACTTAAGATTTAAATTTAATGCTTTCTAAAGTTTAAATATAAACCTATATCGAATTTAGAACTAATACTGCAAAGAGATAATAATTTATTATAGAAAGCTGCAAAAATAGTTTATTTTTTTAAATTTATAAAGTCAATTATGTTAATGAAATCCCATTCCACACTAACATATTTAGGTTACGATCTAACCAAAGAGTGGTACAGGATTAAAATACAAACAGCTATAGTGAATGAGGAGGTGGCAAATTTAATAATTCCAAGTAATTTCAATAAGTGAAATATTATATGATCAATATGATAGTGAAAATGTAGTTTATTATCTAACAGTTTGATCGGGTCAGTGCATGGTTAAACAACGCCAAAATTTAATCAAATTAGAACGTTCAACATCCGGCTACCCACATGTTTATTGTTGCTTGTTGAACAATCCTGAGCTTGCTATTGCAATCACAAGCCAATCATGGTAGTCAATAAATTATAATATTTTAAATAATTGAGACAAAATGTTGGCTTGATCTCCAGCTGAGTCCACAAACAATTGCAATCAATTAACAACGCAATATTTGCCTAAGCAATAACATAATATAAGATAAAATAACTAATATTTTTTATAGAAATGTGTTTGAAAAAAAAGGCATCATAGATCACCAAAGAACGTAAATAAATCATATACTCAGTTACAGAAACATATTGAATAGTAATATTCAACATGGTTTTCCAAAGAGCATCACAGTTCATCGAGCTATGATACTAGAATTTGTTTATTTTAATTGTTATATTGCTGCTAGAGGGAATATTGTTATTGTATTAGTTCATTTTTAGATTGTTTTTGGTCTGCCTAAATAAAATTAAAATTTTCCATCTTATCGAGATTTTTTTCTATTACACATTTTCCGCCCCTTATTTTTAAATTTCAAACTTTCCAGCTTTTATGGTTGTTGTGAGATGGTCCTTATAAAAAGTTAGCTAATTTAAATTTCCATGTATGCTAAAAAGAAGCTCTAACTCTAATTTCGAAAATATTTAAAATACTGCTGCCCCCACCCCCCCACGATTTTCACTTCCCACATTCCCATTTTGAGATTTTTTAAATTTATCTGTACATCTTATATCGTGTATTCAAGTGATCGCTGAATTTTAATTTTAATTCAAAACCTAAAAGTAGTGCTATCTATTAGTTGTATGAATTTTGATCTTATCCATTTCCTCGGCTTTAATTTTTAAATTAATTTATATGTTCATAAGTCATTCATATCTCCGGGGACTTACATGCCGAGCTTCCATTTTATATAACATCAAAAGACGTGCTGCGTATAAACCTGCGTATAAACCGAACGGGTAGTAAGACGCGGTGCTAATAATACTAATAATAATCAAAAGACGTGTTCTTTATATTAGTTTGGAAATCTCCAGAGTTCCTCCTTTCCCATATTTTGATTCTTCATTAATGGTCGTATCTAACTTGACAAATTTCATTCTTCTATAACACTGAAGATTAATTTATTATTTAATTTTAGGAACATATTATAACTCCTCTTTTTATTAATGGTAAATATTTAACACTTATTTGTTATTGGAGTAATCCCTCTACAATCCTGGCGAATTACAATGTTCTGCCTCAAATAAAAGGTTTTATTTACTTAACTAATACCCCAACATTCCCTCTTCCCTATTTTATCTACATGAAATCTTCACTTTCAGTGGTGTATATTCCTTCCTGGTGAAATTGAGTTTCTACCACACAGGAAAGAAGTTGATTCTATTATTTTTTGTAAATTGTAATTCCCCCAACCCCATTTAAAGCACTTCTACTCAGAACATTTGTATTTTGAGACAAATATAGTTACCTTGAGTTGTACTTCTACCTGCCCTCCAAATATAAATTTTATATAAAACCTTAAAGTGTTTTTTACTCCGGTTTTTTATACATTCCCCACCCGTTTTACAAACCCTAAGTCCAATTAAATATTTAATATTTACAGCCCTCAATATTTATTTAGAGTGGTGTTTATTTTTGACTAATAAACTTCAGTTTTCTATCACATTGTTAAGTAGCTATACTTAGAGACATTTCTGGCTATATGGTGATATTTGGCCACCTTCTTGCCATGCCAAGTTTTAACAAGCCCATGTTTTGGGGAAATACGGTTATGAGTGATTCAGTGAATTCCACAACTTTCTAACCCCGATCACCCTTTTAGGGGATGAAACTTGAAAAACCCTTTCCAAAAAAGCTTATCCAATTCTAGAAAGGGAGCATAATTTGAAAAATTTCAAAGCTCTAGATCTACCAGTTCAAAAGATACATCAGTGAATTGTGAAAATATTCAACCTCCTTTGCTCACCCTTAAAGATTAAATTTTGCAAAATCCTGTTTTATCTCTCGCCTTAGTCTTAAAGGAGCCTTCAAACCATATTCCATACTCAGGGTTTAAAAAATACCGTGGTGAGTGTGGGGCTTAGTGAGTGAGTTTATTAATGAGGGAATGAGTCATTGAATGAATGAGTGAGTTAGTTAGTGAGTGAGAGAATGAGTCAGTGAGGGAATGAATCATTGAGGGAGTTAGTTAGTGAATGGAATGAATCAATGAGAGAATCAGTGAGTGAGCTAGTGAGTGAATGAGTCTGTGAGTGAGTGAATGAATCAGTGAGTGATTGAGTGAGGAATGAGTGAGTGAGTGAGTTAATGAATGGGTGAGTGGGTGGGCGAATTAAGGTATGAGTGAATGATTGAATTGGTGATTGGATGAGTGAGCTGTTGAGTGAGTAATTGAGTTAGTGAGTGAGTGGGTTTATGCCTTTTATATATAATAGATTAATTAAATAAATCTTAGATAAATAATATAAAAGGAGACCACTAATTTATCAATTATATATTCTTAAGTTAAAAAAATATGTTTTTTCCTAGTAAAATATTGTGTAATAATATATAATATATATGATATATTAGCAATTTACAATTATTTAAAAACCACATTTATGTAATGTTGTCAATCCTTTTAATTCATAATTGATTATATTTTTAAATAACTACATCTCACCAGAAAATAATAGCTACTTACATAATTTTCAAGATTTATCGATGAGATATATAAATATAAAATAATAAGATATAAACCTAAATTCTATTCTTGGGGTCCACAAGGTGCTATAAAGAGTTTGTATTTTAATATAATACTATCTGTATTGAAAATAGATGTTACCCCACCCCACTCCTCTCCCCAGAAAGGAAAAATAATTCAAAATTTCAAAAATGGCATTGGTTTTTGAATTTTAAATATAAAGTAGTTTTTTATTTTATTTTTTATTTATATTGATGTGGCGAATATAACTCCCAAAGAATTTCATCGCGTGCCCACAGCTTGTGTATGTGTGTGTGTGTGTGGGGGGGGGAAGGGGGGAGGGAGAAATAACTTTTTTCCCTTATAGTTAAAATAATTGATTTCAAAATCGAATCAATATATGAAATAAAGGCAGGAACAACCAAGTTGTTATTTTAAAAAATCTCTATTAATATGCCCTCTTTTTAATATTTCAATCAATTTTAAAAATATTTACAAAAATATTAAATGTTTATAAAAAATCACATTATTTGAGAAATATATCAGATTTTTATGTTAATAAATTCACCACCATTTGAGAGTATTCGTATCCTTTGTTTAATATAATTATTAGCCAAATCATTATAAAGATCGAACAAATTATCATGGGCTTACGTGATATGTGGTGAAGGTTGAATGATTTTTTGTAACAAAAGGTATATTTAGTTTACCTTGAAAGGTAGCAAGCATACATTGATTATTTTCACAAGACATGGCCATTATAAGCATTCTCGCCAAAGGGAGTGTACCTATAATACAGTAAGTAGTGATTGGCAGTTGCGTCTTATCAATTGGTGAAGTAAAAACTAAAAACAAGATCTAGAATATTAGGGTTATTTATTTCAGTTCAGATAAATTGTTATAATTCCATTATGTTAATCGGTATAAGAATATGGGTAGTTTTAATATTAGTTTTAGTTATATATATATATATATATATATATATAATATCATGTTATATTTCAAATCAATTTTAGGACAGTTAAAATTGCCTTTAAATATTATTCGAGACTGATAGCTAGACATTTACACTTCAAGAAATATAAAGTAATAACTAAATATTGCATATTTTATCTATAACAAATATTCAGAATAAAATATTAATACGGTAAACAAGTTAAAAATATAACATATCCTTGAAACAGTAGTTCCATTATTTAGACTTCAAAATATAGACATTAGATTTATATAACTATATATTATTATTATAATTGTTAAATATATAAAATGTTAAACACAAAATCCTAATTTTTGAATTTTGAATCCTCAATCTCGCCTTGCTATTCTCCAGGCTGGAGCTAAGAAAAGTAGAATAAATTAAAACCAATCTTTCAGGTAGATAAAAATCTAGTTAATAAGAATTCTAACACAAACAACTAAATAATTAACACTATGAATACACGTGTAGCTTCTTTTTACAATAAATAAATACAAAGTATGATTGTAAATACCAATAGTCTTAATCAATGGAATACCACTAAAAATATACACTAAAAATCTACCGTTTGCTGTGAAACTAAGGCAATTATTGAAATAAGGTTGTGTCACATGTTTCCATTCGAGTGTGCTGAAAATCGTGCTATGTATCATGCACTTGGAGAGAAGCGTTCAATATTCATTGCCTAGTTGCCGGGCGTCACTGTGGAGGAAATGAGAGAAACGAGTAAGAGTGAAAAACATGGTTCTGTCAAGGCGGGGGAGGTAGAAAGCTGCCACTCGTTTCCGAGAACAGCCCAATGGGTAAGAGGGAAACTGTTATCGATCAGGTGAGCTACACACACATTCACTAGCTCGAGGCA
Source organism: Timema podura (assembly GCA_033556935.1). Taxonomy (NCBI): domain Eukaryota; kingdom Metazoa; phylum Arthropoda; class Insecta; order Phasmatodea; family Timematidae; genus Timema; species Timema podura. Next base: position 58,953,117 of record JAVRXN010000014.1, read on the forward strand.
CACATAGTATGCTTGACACTACTTCACACCTGAGGGAAATAATAATTATAAATTAAAATATACTCTGATTCTTAAACGTCTCGGATACATTTATTTGTCATCAGGCTTACAACACGCTATTTATAAATAACACGTGGCTCTATTCACTTTAATAATCACGTGACTAATGTAGTATTTAATGATCACGTTACTAATGTGGTCCTAAATTATCACGTGACTGATGTGGTCTTGAATGATCCGTTACTAATGTGGTCTTGAATGATCACGAGGGTTTACATTGTGGTCTTGAATGATCACTTCTATGTGGTCTTGAATGATCACTATTACTAGTGTGGTCTTGAATGATCACGTTTGCTAATTGTGGTCTTGAATGATCACTTACTAGTGTGGTCTTGAATGATCACACGTTGCTAATGTGGTCTTGAATGATCACATTACTAGTGTGGTCTTGAATGATCACGTTACTAGTGTGGTCTTGAATGATCACATTACTGATGTGGTCTTGAATGATCACGTTGCTAATGTGGTCTTGAATGATCACATTACTAATGTGGTCTTGAATGATCACGTTACTAGTGTGGTCTTGAATGGTCACGTTACTAATATGGTCTTGAATAATCACGTTACTAATAAGGTCTTGAATGATCACGTTATTAATATGGTTCTTGAATGTATATACATATATAATTATGGAGCGAGAGAGCTGCCTATAATATAGTAGTTTAATTTTAAAGTAAATAACAAAACCATGAAGTCGTTTGGCTGATATGAAACATTATATAAATCACCTTATTTTATATGATAAGTAAATGTTTGTCTACATCTAATTGGTGACCTGGTCTAGAGGTAAGGTGTCAGACTTCTGTGCTGACGTTCGGGGTTCAATCCTCGTTCCCGGCACAGGTTTATCTGATTGTTAAACCCTTCCTTCACCTCTGACAAGACGTTTATTAATCACAATTTATGAATGTGAGGAATACCAGGCCTTTACCGTGGTTCGGATTCCACGTTAAGCTGTAGGTCCTTCCATTTCATCTCACAATCACCCTATCATTACACATTAGCGTAAGTGCGTATAACCCGAACGGGTAGTAAGACGCTGTGCTAATAATAATAATATAATAATAATAATAATAAATAAAAATTTAATACATCTAATTAGCGATTTTGCTGCGCTACATCGTAAGAGTTACCAAAGATAGTTCATTTTTTACATCCTACCATATTTCAACTAATTAACCATTTCTCCATAACCCACTACGGTGACCGCATAGTCTAAAGCGCTACTCTTACATTAAACTAGACTGAAAATGACGGAAAGCTTGAGGTTCGAATATCGTCTGGTGTATTTAATTTTTTCTAAATTGTTTTCCAATCTCCTTCCACTAAATGTGGGTACAAATTCCTAAAATATAACCTTCCTAATCCCTAAAAAAAACCATTAGAATAATTAGTATACAAGCGTATAACCCAAATGAGTATTAAATTGTGATGCTAAAATAATTCTGCTTAAGCTAATTTAACACCTGAAATGATCTACTCTATTAAATTTAATATCAAATTGGGTCTAGGGTTATTATTATTATTATTATATTATTATTATTATATTATTATTATTAATTAGCGCCGCGTCTTACTACCCGTTCGGGTTGTACGCACTTACGCTAATGTGTAATGTAGGGTGATTGTGAGATGAAATGGAGGACCTACAGTTTAACGTGGAATCCGAACCACGGTGGAGGCCTGACATTCCTCACATTCACAAGTTATGATTAATACACATCTTGTCAGAGGGGGAGGGTAAGGTATTGATTAGCTAATATCATGACTTCAGCCCCCATCAGGTTGATTGTGCAGGGACTTATAGAGGGTGGGGTTTTAAGGGGAAATGAGTAAAGTTAGATTGTTTGGAAAAAAAACTATCATTGAAAGTAATGATTGTACATTAAAAATAAATTTAACTTTTCTGACGTAAAATTGACTTGCTGCTATGAGAGTAATTGATAAATATACTTTCATTCGTTAATTTATTTATAACAGTTAATTGAAAAAAATGCCAACAACGACTTTCGATGCTGTTCTAATATATATTATAACAATGATAAAGAAACTTTTGGGATCGACTATTTGTGATTTCTCTTCTCTTAGAAACTCTACGTACAGTCAAGGCCGTTGCCAGCCAATAATTCAGGGGGGTTTGTTTGGCTCATCCCGCAATTGCCGGAGGCTAGAAAAAATTATAAACAGTTCTAGAAGCTATCTGAAGTATTTTTTATGGCAGCATAACCCACTAGCTACCGAAGGCTAGGAAAAATTCTAAATATACACCTCTAGAAGCTCTCTTATGTGCTTTTATGGTAACACAGCACCCTGATTTTTACCTGTACCCTAGTGTTGATATTGTTTGAAACATAAATAAAGCCATATATATTTTGTTCATAAGCTTTTGGGAGGGGGGTTTGCGCCAAAACCCTCCTAACTACGGCCTTGCTTACAGTATATATATATATATATATATATACATACACACAAACCAAAAGGTTCTAACATCTCGATATTATGTTCCATACATGAAAATTGTCAGAAAAATTGAGAAAATACAAATTTGGACAAATTACTACAACATAAATGGAACATTATCTTACTATGACAAATCAGCAAAAATGCATTTGGTCTGTATAACTCACTTAGAATACCTTGAGAATATATGGTGTTTTTTCGTTGAATTTTCTAGCACTGCGTTTTACTAACTGTTAAGGGTGTACACATATTACACAAATGAGTTGGTGATGAGGAAGGTTGAATTTAAAGAAGTGCGTGGAGAGATGGTTAAAAACTATTTAGGTAAAACCACCCTAAGTACACCCGACCGGGTGACCTGATGGTCTAGGAGTAAGGTTCAGACTTCTGTGCTGAGGGTCCGGGGTTCAATCCTCGTCCCGGCACAGATTTATCTGTTGCCAAACCTTCCTTCACCTCTGACAAGATGTGTATTAATCACAACTTGTGAATGTGAGGAATGCCAGGCCTCTACCGTGGTTCGGATTCCACGTTAAACTGTAGGTCCTCCATTTCATCTCACAATCACCCTACCATTGCAACATTAGCGTAAGTGCGTATAGCCGAACGGGTAGTAAGACGCGGTGCTAATAATAATAATAATAATAATAATAATAATAATAATAATAATAATAATAATAATAATAATAATAATAATAATACACCCGACCCAGAATTAAGACTTCAATCTCCCTGTTATAGGAAGTCTAGTCTACAGTATTGCAAGAGTGATACCTTAGACCATGCGACCACCAAAGCAGGTAATAACTATGTTGTAGAGGAGTTTTAAGGGTGTTAAATAAATGTATTATACAACTTATAGTTTAAATCATGTAGCTATAGTTGTACTTTGGTTTAGGTGTACTTTATTATGTTCGGTCATAGGACTGTGGTCTTTAATCACACCACGTCTTAATAATTATAAGGGCTACCCATATTTTAATTACACTATTGGAATAAATACAATAAAGGTAGATTTTGAGTAAATGTACCCCCATAATTATGAAGTAAGGGGGTGAAATGTTTAGGAAAAGTGGTGAAATGATTAGAAAAGGGCATCCTCATTAAACCCTGGTGGAATCCAGCTTTAAGTTTATTCATGTTCCTAATGATGCGAATTATGTAATATCATTAAGTCTTGTAAATATATCTTATTTAATGTTTTGAAAGTCTATGTTAATTTTAAAAATGTATATAATTATAAAACCATACAATTGGCTAGTTGCCATAACCTACCAAGTCCCCTGGATATAATTCCAAATCTCGATAAATCTACTCGTTAGGAATTCTGGCCTACTACCCATAAATATTCCTCTCAATTTTTTTAAAACAACAAATTTAATGTCGGACTCGTACGGTTGTAATTGTACAATTGGCAGCACAAGGCCTTATTGAGTCGAGGATTGCTACATTATTTGATATCTCATTATCATAATTGATCGCTCATATGTAGCCAACAATTTCCGTACGTTCATCACAGACTCTGCCTTAAAATATGGGTGAAGAATGACCCTGAGCACGAGACGATACCTAGATAGCTCAGTGGTTAGGCCATTGGTGTACTAAGTCAAAGTCTCAGGTTCGATTCCCGTGTCCATATATCATTTGTCAATTTAAAAAAATACATAAGTGTATAAACATATTTATGAAATGTATAAATAAATGTTGCTATAAATAACTTCTATGAAAGATTAAAACATTTTTTTTAACATGGACATGATTTTTACACCTTATGACTTGTTTTTTATAGAACTGTTTTTAATTCTAACATATTATAGCTAGACCAGGGGTCAGCAAACCGGGGTAAATCCCCCCAATGGGGTAAAAATTAAATTCTTGAGAGTAGACATAAATAAAATTTTATAAAAATCGCGTTCCATGCTAGGACAGAAATGTTTCTGTTGGCAACACTGCACCTGGCCAATGTAATAGGCGTGTTTAGAGGGACGTCACGCCATGTTGAACTCCAATATTTAGCTGATATTTGTGAGTATGTGAATGCATTGAACGAACAATAGCAAGGAAAATTTCAATTTAATTTCATCCAGAGAAAAGATTTCGGCGTTTAGATCAACGCTTTTATATTGGAGACAGAAAGCAGAACAAAACAAAATAGCTTCCTTTTCAAAGTTATCTTGGTTTTTGGAATATTGTGAAAATATTACTTTTGCCGACATCAAGGATACAAGGCATACAATGATATAAGACATCTTACCAAACTCAAAGAGCGGTTTTCTGTTTACTTTCCAGATCTTGATTCCCATACTGTCAGTTGGGTTGTAGATCCCTTTAAATGTGAAATTGCTGATGCACCAGAAGAACCTCAACGGTTGGCAGAGGCACTTTTTAACGTCGATCCAAAAATGAACCAGCTATTGAATTTGAAAACAAAGCAGATATGTCATATTTTTGTTGTCAACAGCTGCAAAGGCTTTCAAATTGCATATAAGGAGGCAGTCAAAAAGTTGATGCCATTTCAACAACCTATCTTTGCGAACAAGGTTTTCCACTCTAATTAACATAAAAACATTGCATAGAAATCATTTGGATCCCGAAGATAGTATCCAAATTGTTATGACATCAAAATTCCCCAATTTTAATGTTATTGTATCAAAAATGAAACAACATCATTTCTCTAAAACCTGAAGTGAAAAAGTTTTCAAAAATATCCTTTTGTTTCATAATGAAGATATTCATTTATTTATACATTTTATATTTCTAACTGTATTCTTTGTATGGAAATAAATATATTCAGTTAGCCTTATGAATTTGAATAGTCCCATTCTATTATTTTCTCCCTTTCAAATCAAGGGGGTAACGTCGGCGTTAGTAAATATACTATTGAGTACTAGGTAAAAAAGTGTCCCGACCCCTGAGCTAGATGATTAAGAGTATAGGCCTATTTACATTAAAAGCATTTTAATTGAATTAAAATTTTAATCTAAATATTAATAAGAAATAAAATATTTGAATTAATTGAAAAAGTAGCAGTTAATTTCGGATAATTACATTTAACTATAATGTAACTAAAAACTATTTATCAGTTTAGCTCTTTCTGGCAAAAATAGGTATGTGATGCATTCAATATAAAGATAAAGTTTAAAAAGTAATTTTAAAGTATTATTTAAACTTAATCTGTCTATACCAAGATCAAATTGACTAGTTAGTTAAGTTACACGTCCATGGTAAATTATTTGGATTACTGTTACATCTTGAAAAACATAACATTTGTTTATACTTCGCTCCAGGTAGATGTGTCAAAATAAGATGATATATGTGTAACAAATGCAAGCGACAGTATGATAATATTGTATGTACAATCTCCCATTAGCTCTCGTCTATTGTAAATTATAATGAATGTATTAATAAACGCTGGTTTGTCAACCATAACCCACTAAGTCTCTTTAAGATGTATTTTTGGATAGAAAAAATAGAATTTAATTTACATGGCTATACTCAAAAAGTGTAGGAAAATACATAAGACTATTTTACATTTTTTAGTACCGCGTTTTACTAATACTAGTTGGTTTCCACAAGGACCGTGTATATTTAGATATTGAATGTTTCATCATCAACCAAATATCAGTGCCTAACTTTTCTTCTATGTGGAAGCCATAATTATATGATCATGGTATATTTATCAGTTCTGTGAAAATAAGACTAATGAGTGTACTTTATTCGTTCATCAGTAACTAACATAAATTGTATTTAATCCAAAGGTTGTTTTTAAGATATTTAACGTAACGTTCTGTACCGACTATATATCAACACGCGACCTATAAACTAACTTAAATCTAGAAAAAACAAATACCAAACCCCCTGACATAAATACATCTCTGCGAAGGTATAATTCATATACAAGCAATGGCAGATTTTCGGCCGTGGCAGGAATCAAACCACAAACCTTCATCTCAGTATGCAGACATACTACAGACTCGGATACTGTGTCGTTCTCTAAAAGTTTAATATCTTAGTAAATCCAAATGTTCTAAGATTCCCCAAGAACTATTTTCAGATATTCTGTATTTATTTAGTTTTACATTTAAAATAAATAAAGTAACGTTTAAATATAATATTGAAATAATAGTGGACTCTAGTTTCAAGGACACGTGGAGTATGAAGTTGTAACACCACACATGATGATAAGAAGCGAGTTACGATGAAATCAAGGGCTTGACGATTGAGAAACAAGCGGGCCAGGTTAAATGTAGGTATAATAAAACTAAGACGAGGAGTGTTAGAGGTCAGGGTTGCCCTCGTGACATGGCTGAACTGACCTCAATCCTCTCTAGTCCAATGTAGTGTGAGTGCGCGCTCTATTTCTAGTCGGATCGTTAACCTCACCCCCTAAATGTTGCGGTAAAAAGTGAGACACGGCAGGGACACCTGGGCTCTCTTTCACTAAGGTTCCAGTCTTGTCATCACAGGCCAGATATACTTATAGTTAAATATAATCGGTTTTCAACGACATCGCTTATGATAAATATTAAAAACTATGAAGATAAATTATTTATAAAATCAATTGGTTCTTATCAACGGATTTAGTTTTATTTACCATGACCTAATTTGGCTCCATATATTTAACTATATACTTTATTAATAACGTATACAACAGATTGAACTGTTTATTTATTATGTTCTTTTAAATCTTAGTTTTTTGGTTTTTTTTTACATTTGAGATAAATATTAGGTGCCAGATAAAACTAGGCTACCGATCATAGTTTGTAACATTTATCAACAACTATTTTTATCTTCTCGCTATCTTACAGGTAGAGAAAGTTTGTGATCGTCAAAAATTCGAACTCGAGATTTTGATGAATCTTGACGTTTCATGATCCCCTCTCCCCCGAATCCGAAAAAGTTGTTTTGCAATGCCGTATGTCTGTGTGTTTGTTTAAACTTAAAGTTAAAAGTAGTTTAGTAAAGGGCGAAAAGAGAAACAATAGATTTTCTCAAAGTCGGCTCCAACGATTTTGATTAAAATTTGTATCTAGGCGTTGATTAACATTTTAAATAAACTAGCTATTTTCATTTCCCCATGAAAATTATTTTTAGGGTACCTTACAGAAGCGGAAATTTCCGTATGTCCACAACTATTTGAGATACTAAATAACTTATCATTGCAAAATTGTAGTACTATTCAATATAAAAAACTTTTATATGAAATATATTTTTATAAAACCAACAGTTTCTGAGATATTGGCAAATATATAAATTCAATTTTGTGAGCTTCAGATGTAAACATATACTACTCAAGTCTTAACGCAATAATTCTCCAATGTCAAAGAGTAATTAAATATAGGTAAGTCTTTCAAAAATCTATGCGCTAAAACTTAAGTAAATATTTACATCTAAAGCTCATAAAATTGTATCAATACATTTGCCAATATTTAAGAAACTATTGGTTTTATTTAAATATATTTCACATAAAAAAAAATTATTTTAAATAGACCTACATATTTACAATGATAAGCCATTTCATATTTCAAAGATTTGTGGAGAGATGATAAAAAAAATTACAATGTACGCATTAGTACAGAACTCTTAAAGTAATGCCTATAAATAAAATGCTTATGAATAAAATTTAATCAAATAAATCAAAATTTAATCAAAATCGTTAGGGCCGATTATAATAAAATCGATTTTTTCTCCTTTTACCCTTAAAGAAACTACCCTAAATTTAGGGTTGGATATCCAATTTCAAAAATCCCTAGGGGCAACCCTATGAAAACCCTAAATACCAAGTTTTAGCCCGATCGGTAAAATAGTTTTGGCTCGACTTTGATGTGCAGATAGCCAGATGGACATACAGACAGACGGCATTACAAAAACAATTTTTTCTATGTGCGATGGGGTGGGGGGGGGGAGTTATGAAACATTGACAGTCATCAAAATATTTATTTTGATTTTTTGACGCTCACAATAGCCTACTTTCTCTACTATCTGTATGGTAGCGAGAAAGTAAAAAAAGCACAAAATGGTAGATTAGCTCATTTTCAGTGACGATCTACATAAATGTCGCAGTTTTGAGATTAAAGTACATATTTATAAACTGATATTCAGCCCTCTTCAAACTAATAAAATAATAGTTTGTAACAGCAGAGCATTACAAAATCGATACAGAATATTACAAGATAAATTAGGCTTATTTTATTACTTTGAACGTGAAAAATAATGACGGAGAAGGGTATTTCCCTTCGAGTAGATGGCAACCTTCACTGGTTATAGGCTATAATATGTACGTGTATGCCATATTTTTTAGCTGGGCTCATAATAGTATATATATATATATATTAATGCTATTATAGGTTCTGTTAGGATTTGTATAAGAGCTTGCACAGATATTGTTTGTTTTTTATAAAATTTTATATTTCGTTACATTATTTGTTTAATATTTTGTTAGTATGATTTAATTTTAAAAACTGGCATATATTATTCTTGGTATTAATGATTAATTAAGTCTATATTATATTGAGTACAGTAAGAATATTATATATTTAGTATGTTTAGAATCACAAATAAGCTAGTCGAATTCACTTGGTCATTAATTAACCTTATTATGGAAACCAAACTTATTTGAAGTTTACAATATGTTGTAGATTAAGTTACCCAAACTACAAACAAACAGCTTCACTCTCGTGTTTTATAAGTCCATTACATTTTGGATCCATTACGTTTGATTACCGTAATCAGCCATTAAGTAAATAAATATTTCAATGTATATATAGATACGAATTGTTTTAATAATTTGTATATTAAAAATCCTTTAGTAAAAAGTTGACATTGCATTTGAGTGTTTCTATAATTTAATTTGTATTAATTTAAATCCAAGATAGCTTTTATTATATAACTATTCTATATCATTTGAATTTTGACATTTGTGAATATAGCCTTGAATTGGATGGGAAAACTATAAAACTTGGAATAATTTATGTTCACATAAAATAGACGGTATTTTACGATCGCATTTGAATATAAAAGTTGGCAGTCTTTCCTCCAAATACGTTGGGTGTAAAATAGATTCAGTTATATTGGTTGGAAGGCACGGTTAGATTTGACTCTTGTATTTATGTGTGGCTTTGAATAAAATTGCGCATATATAGTAGAGCTATCTATAAATGATAGAGGGAAGTAGAGTAATGAGGATAGCTGAAAATATTGGAGAAAATAAATTTGATTAGTAAAAGAAAGAAAGCAAAAATTACAATAAATAGGTAATAGTAAAATAACCGCTATTTAAACACTTATTCTTGCAACCATACACAGCCAATTTTTAAATGACTATATATGCTGTATGTATATATTATATATATATATATATATTTGACAAGAGTACACAATCTTCTACGTATTTATTTCATTTTACTTCTATTAAAAATCTTATAGAGTAAGGTACATGAAAACCTGACTGTGTGATACTAAAAGAATTAAAAATACAAATTTGAATATTTTAACAAAAGTTATTTGAGGTTTTGAATATTGTAAAAAAAAATTTCTACATTTATCATATATATGTTAGCCAAAAGATTTGAAATCTGGATTCACTGATTTATAATTCAAAAAAGATTTTATATAACTTATAATCTAAGAAAGTATTGTTTATTATATTATGCGTTCGCTTTCTATCAGCTTTTATCATTCAAGTAAAAATGTTAATCATGCTAATATTTGCATATATACATACATAGTAGGCAGAAAACTGTGAATATTGCTCAAAAAACAACTATGTACTTTATCCATCCTCACTAACTTTCTCCGCACTTCCCTATCCTTGCGTACTTCCTTCACTTCAACTACATCCATACACCGAGCTATACATGCTCTTTTATTCTTAAAACTTAATTTTTCTCATTTTTACATTCATCTACTACATTTAGATATATCTTACATGACCTACAGCTTCTTTTTGATCCACACACTCTACCTTCACATATTTGCTTGGTCACTTGATCCACATTCATACTCTCAACATGCCAAAACAAACTAAAACCACTTCTTTCACATCCATCTAATGTATTCCCTTTCAATTTGTAATTCTTCAACACCCATTAATTACTGATTCAGTTCATATTATTTTCTCCACATAATTTTTTTAAATTTCTCATTCCAACCGCATTTATTTTGTTTCTTCTGACAAACTTGCGCTTCAAATCCATAAAATAATGTTGGTGTTAACACAGTTTTATATACTTCCATCTCTTCCTCTTTCAATACTACTTCATTCTATTCAATAGTCCACATACATTCAACTACTCTCTGAGATTCACTCACCCGTTTGTCGATTTCACTATCCGTTCTTTTATCCTTACAGAACATTCTGCCCAGACACACAAAATCATTCACTTGTTCTAACAGGTTTCCTCTAAGACTCATCTGACAACCCTTTCCATATCCATCTTCATCAATAACTATCATCTTAGCTTTGGAGACATTTTAATTAAGATCCATTCTGGCTCTCACCACATTCAAACGATTTAATGCATTCTGCAGGTAACGTTCATTCTCAACAATTAATACGGCATCATCTGCATATAACAGCACTCTCACATTCACATTGTCAATTCGTACACAACTGACTTCGGTGGCCACGTGGTCTAACCTGCTAATCTCGATTTGGAATATACAGCTAAAGACGGCGCGATCCGGGTTTGATAACCATCGGGTGCACTAAGGGTAGTTTTCTAAATAGTTTTTTACTCTCCCTCGGCGCAAATTCGGGTTAATTTCCTCTAAATTAAACCGGCATAATCCCTAACCCATTATTGTAATTAGTGTAGGCGTTTTACCCGAACGGATAATAAGACGCGATGGTAAAAAAAAAGTTGTTCACCAACTGCGTCCTCACAATTATCCCTATTAAACTTATCCATGATTATATACATCAAACAATCATAGAGATACAATACAACCTTGTATTACTATACGTTCATAAAATACTGTCATGATTGCATTGACTAGCCGAGCATCCAGACTATACTCTATAATAACATTCCATAACATACTCCTATTCACCCAATCGTAAGTTTTCTCCAGATCAACGAATATAAAATAAACTATATTCCTTACTGCCATACATACCTCAATCACTTGTTGCAATGTAAATATCTGGTCCATACAACATCTACCTGGCATCAAACCACATTGCACATCCCAAATATTGTCTTCAATTTTTTCCACGCACCCTCTCAATTAAAACTCTCCCATAACTTTGCCAGGAATATTCAGCAAAATATAATTCTTATTTTCCCTCTTACTGCCTCTTCCTTTGTACAAAGAAACAATGACAGCGTTTTATCAGTCATTAGTAACATTTGAAGTCCCAGCACACCCTGAACAACTCATTAAATCGGGCAAAAAGTATCATACCCCACACTTAGGCATTTCACTTGTGATCCCATCCTTACCCTCAGATTTTACGTTCTTTAACACTTGCATAGCATTTGAAGAATAAATCCCTACCGAGTCGAGGGTGGCTGCGTTATCCGATAGTTCACTATTTTAATTAGTCATTCAAACGTAGCTGACAATTTCCACAAGTCTATAACAGATTATGCCATAAAATATGAGTGAAGAATGACCCTGAGCATGGGACGACTCCTGGATAACTCAGTGGTAGAGCATTGACGTATTAAGATAATGGTCCCGGGTTTGAGTGATATGTCCAAGAGTCAAATATTTAATATGAAGAATATAATTTCTTATTGTTTAAAGTAAGCCATGTTGCCTAACTTTGAGAAAGTAATCATCCCTAATTAAGACGAAGTTCTTCAATACTTGATTGGCCTTAGTCTGTCAAAGATAAAGTTGTGTGTTTTAAAGAAACCAGTTCGCACCCATTTTTTGCTCGGCTAGTTTGGCTATACCAATATCCTTTATGTTAAAAGTGTGTGTCGAAGAGTGTGACTAGTCTTTGTTAGTTTTTCTGGACTCTTTTGATCCTTTTGATTTAGTTACAATTTGAGTCAATTGTAAATTGTCCTAGTCACTTTCATAAAGTAACAAGTTGGACAGTTATGCCGCTCCTGCACGTCATTATCCGTCTATAATTTGTTCACGCCGTATTAAATGCATACGCATCTGTTCAAATAAAGCAAGTGACTTGTTGTACAAATCTGTCTTTTGGAATTCATGTCTTTAGATATCAAACTATTTATTATCGTGAACAAAAGCTATATTTAGAGATCGCAGAGATAAAAAGATATTTTATAAAAATGCCATTGGGTTATTATATTGTTGTTAGATCTATTAGACATCCATCAAACAAATTAAACTATGTCAAGATATTGTATATATTTTATATTTGCTAAATAAGCTAATCATTTATTATTCTTAATAGCTTTATTTTTATTATTGATAATCTCCCATTTTTATTAATTAAACTTCCTTATTAATTTACTTGATAGTTTGAAGTTAGCGTAATAAATAAGTTGGATAGTATATATTTATTCTGGTTAAATTTCACTCTATATCATAATTTATTCCATATTCACATTCAACTGGCTAAAGTTTATAGTTTATTTTATTGCAATCTAATAATCTTCCATAATATATTTCCTCATCTTATTTCTCGAAGATGGTTTTAACAACGAAACAGGTAGAGTTCATGAACAAGTAGATAACTCCAATTTCTACATGTATTTACCTGACGAGCGAGGGAACCAGAATACGCTAAGCTTTCCGTTTCAATCCACTTTTACTTTGAGGTATATTATAAATAATTTTAACTAAGTAAAAACTACTTAAGTTTTAACATATAATTTGTAACCATTTTAACTTGTTATATGTTTACAATATACCTTATATATTGTATTTCTACATTATGTTTTAGATCCAATTTTTTTAGTAGGCTAATTTCATATTTAAATTTAATCCTTATATATTTTTAAAAACCAATTCAAAATGTAACAAATTAATATTTCACCAAATAATTTTGTAGCTAAGTTGTAAAATATAAAATACTAAAACATCTCACGTTTCATTAGTGTATTGCTTGGTTATAATATAAAACTATTTTAAAGTATAACAAACTGATTGAAATCACTTACTTGATTATTATCTATTATTTATTAGTTTATGAAACACTGCAATAAAAGGATATTATAAAAATCTTTAACTGGTTGATTTTGCAATCAAATAACTAGCATCTTGTTGTAAAAAAAACTAATGTTCTCTTACTATAGACATTTGCCCATTTCTGTATAAAGTTATATTCAGTTTTTACTTTCTTTCTACACCTCGAAAAAAAGTATTTGGATAATAAAAAAAAATTGAACTCAAAATTTTGATAGAAAAAGTTTGTAGTAATATTAAAGATAAAAAATCTTTGTTTGAAATGTATTTTTATGAAACCATAATTATTTGCTATATTATAAGGTCTGAAAATGAATTTGATTCTTATGCTCTTTGGTGAACAAAGATATTTTTCTTTTCTCCAATTTTCTGTAACAGTGCTCCTAGTTCATTATGCCATAGAGTAAGAAACAGTATTTAATTTATGATATTTGTTAGTGTTTTGTACAAAAATGTATAGACCTATTATTTCGCTTCACAAACTTACGAGTTTTTAGTAAATGTATATCTTGAATAAAAGAGAGAGACATTTTGTGAGGTGAACCGTAATATTTATTTTTCGTGATTTAGTAGCATTCGTGTGAAATCAAGAAAACATTTAGCAAACTAAGTTGTTCTAATTGAAAAAAAAAAAATATATAATATATATAAGGTTCCTAGTGCTGACGTTACAGAAATCAGACCTCAGATAGACTTTCTCAACAAAGATCTTATCCCAAGTTAGCTCGTCGGATCACATTTTTCCCCTGCTTGAAGTAAGCCTCCCCCCTATTCTCTCCGATAGAGCTCTATTTATTGAGGTACGACATGGACTTCGCCTGCTGCGCTTCGTGTAGGCTACACGGCAAACGTATCTGCCTTGCTGGAAGATAATTGTCACGCCCAAAGGCCCGATTACAACACAACACCAGACTAGCGCAACTCGAAAGGGAAGACGGAACGTTGATCTTAATGTCCACTAGTTGATAATAGGAACAATACGACTATTTTATAATGTTGAGTTTAACACTGGGTGGATATTAGAATATGCACAGTTCAACACTGTCAAACATATATATATATATATAGTTTTGTATTAGTAATCCTGGTGAATAAGGTAACCCTGGTAAAACTATGGCTAGCAAAGCACAATGAGCTCGAATCCTCTTTATGTGTAATCTGGGAGATTATTATGACACATAGTTTTATAATTTTAAACATATATTTAGTAATAGATAGTATATTAGGGAGATCTGTCTATACCTATTGTAAGTAAGACAAAAGTATAATTTAGATGAAATAATATGTATGGGTGAATTAGAATGGTGGAAGAGATAGAAACCATTTTGAGCATGTCTGCTCTAAGGTATCCGAGTATCAACCAAAGGTCATCTTAGAAATATAGTTTACATGATTATTAACGTTCTTTGGGACGCGTGTAAAGCTAAACAAACTGGTTTAGGGTTGAACACAGTAATCCATGGTTAGAGTAAAAGTAAAACATTCTAAATACCTATTTCGTCAAGGCTGTTACTAGCCTACTATTTATCAAAAATCCTCCGTTTAATTAAACAAGAATCAGTGTAGTCATATATTTTACAACCTCTCGTAAGTCACATAGTCTTGGGTCTTAATGAATCTTAAACGAGTAATCGTTTTACCCTTAGCACATGCCTGGTTCCTCAACCATATCCTCAATAAGATCAGACCAGAGGATCCTTAACTATATCAGACCTGAGGATCCTTAACTAAATCAGACCAGAGGATCCTTAGCTAAATCAAACCAGAGGATCCTCAACCAGATCAGACCAGAGTATCCTCAATAATCAGACCAGATGATCTCAACTAAATCAGACCAGAGGATCCTCAACTAATCAGACCAAGGATCCTAAACAAAATCAGACCAGCGGATCCTCAAATTAGACCAGAGGATTCTCACTAAATCAGACCAGAGGATCCTCAACAAGATAGACCATCGGATCCTCAAACACGGATATTAGACCAGAGGATTCTCAAATAAATCAGACCAAGGATCCTCAACTAATAAACCAGAGATCCTCAACTAAATCAGACAAAGGATCCTCAACTAAATCAGACCAGAGGGATCCTCAAACAATCAGACCAGGATCCTCAACTAAATCAGACCAGAGGATCCTCAAATAAATTAGAAAAGATGATCCTCAACTAAATTAGACCAGAGTCCTCAACCAGATCAGACCAGAGGATCCTCAACTAATTCAGACCAGATGATCCTCAAATAAATCAGACCAGTGATCCTCAACAAATCAACCAAAGGATCTCAACAAACAGCAAGAGGATCCCTCAACTAAAATTCAGACCAGAGATCTCAACTAAATCAGACCAGAGGATCCTCAACCAGATCAGACCAAGGATCCTCAACTAAATCAGACAAGATGACCGCAACTAAATTTAGACTAGAGGATCCTCAACAGAATCAGACCAAAGGATCCTCAACTAAATCAGACCAGAGGACCTCAACTAAATCAGACCAGATGATCCGCAACTAAATCAGACTAGAGGATCCTCAACACAGACCATGACCTACACAAAGGATCCTCAACTAATAAGCAGAGGACCTCAACTAAATTCAGACCAAAGGATCCTCAACTAAATCAGACCAGAGGATCCTCAACTAAATCAGACCAGAGTGACTCCTCAACTAAATCAACCAGAGGATCCTCAACTAGATAAGACCAGAGGATCCTCAACTAAATCAGACCAAAGGACCCTCAACTAAATCAGACCAGAGGATCCTCAACTAAATCAGACCAGAGACCCTCAACTAAATCAGACCAGAGGATTCTCACTAAAATAAGACCAGAGGATCCTCAACTAATCAGACCAAAGGACCTCAACTAAATCAGACCAGAGGATCCTCAACTAAATCAGACCAGATGACCCTCAACTAAATCAGACCAGAGGATTCTCAGCTAAATCAGACCAGAGGATCCTCAACTAGATAAGACCAGAGGATCCTCAACTAAATCAGACCAAAGGACCCTCAACTAAATCAGACCAGAGGATCCTCAACTAAATCAGACCAGATGACCCTCAACTAAATCAGACCAGAGGATCTTCAACTAAATCAGATGAGAGGATCCAATACCTTACTAAAGAGAACGTCTTTAAACGTGTGACACTTCAATGGTTTCATACAACTCTCAAATGTTTCAATATGTTTATATTTATTTTGTTCGAGATATATAATGTGTACTTTCTAAACCAACTAATCGTGTCAGCACACGAACTATACACTTACATAAATCTAGAGTAGATACCAAAACCACCCTCCCTCCCCCCTTCCTGACGGTTATTCTTCAATGTATAAGAGGAAACAAACATTTTAACAAAGATATAGTTCTCGGCCATGCTGGGGATGGAGCCCTGGACCCTCAGCTAAGTATACAGACACTACACCGACTGAGATAAGGTCTCGGGCTTGTCAATATTTATCATTTATAATTATAAAAGGCAATACCCAATAATCTGGTAGACAAGGTAGCATTTTAAAATGTTAGTCAAAATTTAATTCAATTATTAGAAACCATTTTTGACGATAGACTTACATAATGACTCACACATGTAATAATATATAAGATGTTGACATTTTTATCTTGAAGTTAATTGGGGTGAATTCAATTACACCCAATTTTAAACTCTCATAAACTTAAATACCTAACGCTTGGCACTTGTGCTGGATGGGAGCATTAAGACCATCATAACAATTTATAATAATGTAATCTTAGTCTTTAAGCCCGATTTGCCAAACGTAATTAGTCATAATATTCTTCAGCCTCTAGTTTAATAACAAGTTATAGTTATACTCACAAATAACTACAGTGAAATTAGCTTTATCGCTTTGTCAACCATGCCTACTAGCAATCAATTCATTATATTATAATTTTCTATTTTCTAAGTGTCTTTCAACAACATCTAGAAGCCCCTAGAGAACCTATAAATCTGACACTTACCAAGTTTATAGTATATACCAAACTTAAAGTAACAGATCTAAAAAAAATTATATTTTTTCGATTGTATTAATATAATTAATTTAGTTCAATCTAATTTTAAGGACTCTCAAGTAATAACTTATAGAAACAATATTTTCTACATACAAAACCCAAACTTGCATGCGCTTGTCATTTGGAAGTTAGGTTTTTGATATGTTGTTTAATATATAATCACCTTTTCATGGCCAGGGCCTAGAAACTAATATATTGTAATTTTGAAGTTAGGTTTTTGATAAGTTATTTAGTATTATAATCAACTTTTCATAGACAGACCTGGAAACTAATATATTGTAATGCTTAATATGACCTTTATATCAGAAGGAAATATTGTTAGTAAGATGTATTAGAATTATAAATATTAGCCAATCCAACCTACCAGTAATAAATAAAGGTTTTAAAACAAATATTATACTGTTTTAAATTAGTTATAACAAAGTTATTAAAGCGATAACGATGGATTGCTACATGAAGATATTAAATTTAATATTTATGAATGAGTTATTATTAATGTGTTGATGTTATTTATCGGAATAATATTAGTTGTTAAATGGTTGAGTAAGCCTTTAAGATTAAGCTACTAAGGGTGAGACCATTATGTATAATTAGAGATTCTAAAGATTACATAAGTTTGTATAGTTATTAAGAGATACTAAAGATGTCAACAGTATGTATCATTATGAGATACTATAGGTGACCTCAGTATGTATCATTAAGATATGTTGTATGTGACACCAGTATGTATCATTAAATTATGCTATATGTGACACCAGTATGTACCATTAAAATGTACTATAAGTGACACCAGTATATATCTTTAAAATATGCTATATGTGACACCAGTATGTATCATTAAAATATGCCATAGGTGACACCAGTATGTACCATTAAAATGTACTATAAGGACACCAGTAATATATAATTAAAATATGCTATATGTGACACCAGTATGTATCATTAAATTATGCCATAGGTGACACCAGTATGTATCATTAAAATGTACTATAAGTGACATCAGTATGTATCATTTAAATATACTATATGTGACACCAGTATGTATCATTAAAATGTACTATAAGTGACACCAGTATGTATCATTAAAATATGCCATAGGTGACACCGGTATGTATCATTAAAATGTACTATAAGTGACACCAGTATGTGTCATTAAAACAGATATTACCACTAAGCTAAAATTTAGAAAAAGTATTTAAGTATTATCTCTCTATGCAGTGGTTTCCATCAGAAACTTGATACTTAACACAATGTTTCTAGATGAAATGGACTGATGAACCACCTATACTGAGAAAACATATTATCAAATATAATTAATAGCAGATCATTTAAGTAACTCAAGTATGAAATGATAGTGTAAGTAGTTTTATTTATTACATCCTGTATTACTACCAGTTCATTTTATCAGACTTGTTATATTATTAGATGAGGGGTTATTAAGGTTGAAATCAAAGAAAATGTACCCGTATTAGAGTGAATGGAATGAAACACGGTTTAGAAAAGCATCCGGAGTTCTGCCTACCTGTACCTGATATCCACCTTATCGACAATCCAGTCTATTGAGAGATTAAACAAGTTCTACTCTAGCTCATAGTAAATTAAATTATAAAAGTACAAATATTTCAAACTTAAATAAAGTCATAAAATTAACACTGGTATGATTTTAATAATCAAATCTTTATTGATATGATAAATAGCCTCTAATTCCTAAATTTGATTAGTATACAGTAATCTATACATACTTTAGATATTTATTTACAGGAATATCCTATTAATGTTATTTTGAAAAATCTCTTTCTAAGGAGAAATAATGTTTATAATAATGTATAAGTTATTTATCAAATAATATGATCACTAATCTTATATTTATTCACATTGTTTTAAAAAATAAATGGTATATGTTTATAGCACGATCTATTATCAATGTGCTGGCTAAATTAAGGTTTCAACCAAAACGTTTCTAAGATGATTCTAGAAATTAGAAATATACATATGAAACAAACAAATCAAGGTCTCATGGAATATATTAATTAAAATAATTTACTAATATTGATTAATTTCTTTAATCTATTTGAAGCCATTTTCATAATAGATTTACTATTCCAAATATATGTCCAGATTAGTTCCAAATATAATATTAATTTATCCAACTATTTAAATATTAGTTGCATTATATAAATATATACTGTATAATCTAACACTGGTGAATAAATATCGTAGTACCTATTCTTCAGCAAGGAATTAGGTCCGATAGCAAAGTTATGTAAGAGTTTCACATTGGCGGGAGGACTAAACATTATTTATTATGAAATCATGTCACGCCAGTTGTATTATATTACCGGAACAAACTGTCAGTTTAAAAGTTGCAATGTCAGCCGAGAGAAATATTAAATTGCAACATTAATGTAAAAGTTGCTATAATATATAAAACTTCAGAAAACATTTGTGTTTTATTGCAATGTGTGTATAATATCACTGTTAGGATCAGGGAAAGTTGTCATTCTTTAGCTATTAGCACATGCAGCAAAACATGTTATTTGAATACATTTTCTGTTACTACTGAGATTCTTAGAGCATTGAATACGTAACTAGATTTATTTATACTTAAATTTTCCTAGCTAGATTTTATTTAGAGTAAAATTTAAAAGTACTTTGAGCTCAACACTCATATGAATTAAAATAAAATATATCACAGACATGTAAACGTATATTTGGTAAATTATTTGAAATTTTTTTTAAAGATAATAAGTTTACATAAAAATAGTATTTAATAATTATAATAAATAGAAAAATAAAAATCAAATACGTGAGACATTAGAATTTATGATACGGTGATAGCTTATGTACTTAAATTATATTGGACATTTTTTTCATTATAAAAATAGTCTTGACAATTACGATTTATGCAAATGTATTAATTGATTATACCTAGTTTAAATCTTACGACAAGATTCCAAAGCTACTATTAAATACATATTTTATTTGAATATTAGTTTTTAAAATCTCAAATACTATTCTCAATATACAATTCTAGTCAATTTGGCGTAAGGAATTTTTTTAAACAAAAAAGGCAGAAAAAATTCTACTTTAATGATTCATTCAGCTATGTCTAATAATGTGTACCAGGTGAGGCATTTTAGTTGAGACATCAGAATACCCAGAAAATGAAGCATTTGGAAAAAATTGTTTTGTACGAAAGTTTTTTTTAAGGGAAAAGAGAGTTGTGCTAGTTCTTTTTGATTTGTTGGACGTTCTCAAGTTCATTCCAAGTTCAAATTTGTTTTTCAAATATAAACTTGAACTTTTTAATGGCATTTTATTCTACACAAAAATACAAACAACTTTTACCTGAAACTTTTTTTTATATAATATCAATTTTTGAAGATATTTAAGCTCGTATTGTTTATAAAACTTTTTTTCAAGAAAATTATATTACATTATGTTATTATATTACGATAAATGAAATATTATTTATAAAATAACTTCAATAAATGTTCTAAGTGATGTCCATTAACATCGATACATATTTAATGTAGCAAAACGTGCTTGATTAAAAATTGTTATAGAAAATACAAGTTAAAATATCTTGAAATTTAATATCACTAAAAAAAGTTTCAGGCAAAAGTTGTTTATTTTTGTGTAGAATAAAATTATGTTAATACAATATTATAAGTTTTCATTTAAAAGAAACTTTGACCCTGAAATAACCTCGAGGACGTCCAGCAATTCACAAATATATATTGTTTTTCTCCTTCCCCCTTAAAAACAAAAATTTTGTATGATGCCATTTTTTCTAAAATGCTTCGTTGTTGGAAAAATCTGGTGTTTCAACTTAAATGCCTCAAATGATATATTGATTTAAATAAGATAAATTCAATTTTAAGAATCATATAAACATTTAAATAAGTAACTATGTAAATGTATATTAAAATGTTAATATGCAAGTAAATAATGTATAAAATATCTTAAAAGGGCAATCTGTACCATTTTATTTCTTAATACAATTTTCTATTCCTTAAGAAAATAATTTTTTGGGAGTAGTATAAACTACACATAAATATATTTTATTTATGTATATCTACTCATCATACTAAAAAGTAGGGCCTACCCCATTTAATTATTAAAAACCATCATAAAACTTTTAAAAAATGCCAATTTCTTACTTTAACTATCATTCAAATAACCTACAATACTTAGATCACATAAAATCCTAGATTTGTAACACCTAAACAAATATAAGTTCAAATAACAGCTTTCCTATAATATTTTTGCCATAACTTTTATATTGTATTTATATTTTGAAAGTATTAAATAAAATGTATCAATTTAAAATGACCTTGTGGCTATAATTCTGCCCCGTAGTACCACATTATATGTTGGTATTAATTAATCTACTTATATTCAGAATATCGGCCTGACAAATTCATAGGGTAGAATTTCTAGAATAACTACTGAACTTCATTATAATCTTTTTATGCTATATAAATATTTAAAAAATATTGTGGCTTTGATCAATAATTTTAAATTCCACTAAAAAAAGAGATAACTTTAGTCAAAGGCTTATATAAATGCTTAGGCCTATAACAAAATGAATAGATTAATGCAAAATGTTAATAAATATTTTGGTTGCTAGTCTTTATAAAAACACAAATGCAAGTTGCAGCATTGAACATTAAAATACCGAATGCCATATAGAAGGAAGAAATAAAACTCGCCATCCTAATTTTTTTAAACATTAATCGGCTGTATAAATTACTATTGATGAGTTGTTCATTTTGGAAGTGTATTTAAGAAATGAATATAAAATATTTTGTTAAATTCTAGCTGGTATAAAATGTATTTATTTAAAGCTTTGTTTCTGATGCTATTTACTTTTTAATATAAACCCACATCTGTCAGTGTCTAGTAGCATTTCGGCCATATCAATATACACGACTCTGTTTAGAGAGCCTGAGCCAAACACAAATAGTCCACAACAATAGAGTAATTGTGTTATTATAGTCAGCTTAGCTTGTGTAGGGTCACACAGCAGTGTTATGGACTTAGCAAATA
This sequence comes from Timema podura, assembly GCA_033556935.1. NCBI lineage: Eukaryota > Metazoa > Arthropoda > Insecta > Phasmatodea > Timematidae > Timema > Timema podura. Next base: position 58,975,820 of record JAVRXN010000014.1, read on the forward strand.
ACGTTGAAAGGAAGTCACATTTCGAAACTGCAAGAAGGACTCAAACTAGAGCATTGAGAGATAGGGGTACGTCATGGCAGGACTGGAGTACTATCCAGACCACAGTTAGAGGTAGTTAGATCACCTGTGTAACCTAGTAAGGACTGGAGTATTATCCTGACCACAGTTAGAGGTAGTTAGATCACCTGTGTAACCTAGTAAGGACTGGAGTACTATCCAGACCACAGTTAGAGGTAGTTAGATCACCTGTGTAACCTAGTAAGGACTGGAGTACTATCCAGACCACAGTTAGAGGTAGTTAGATCACCTGTGTAACCTAGTAAGGACTGGAGTACTATCCAGACCACAGTTAGAGGTAGTTAGATCACCTGTGTAACATAGTAAGGACTGGAGTACTATCCAGACCACAGTTAGAGGTAGTTAGATCACCTGTGTAACCTAGTAAGGACTGGAGTACTATCCTGACCACAGTTAGAGGTAGTTAGATCACCTGTGTAACCTAGTAAGGACTGGAGTACTATCCTGACCACATTTAGAGGTAGTTAGATCACCTGTGTAACCTAGTAAGGACTGGAGTACTATCCAGACCACAGTTAGAGGTAGTTAGATCACCTGTGTAACCTAGTAAGGACTGGAGTACTATCCTGACCACAGTTAGAGGTAGTTAGATCACCTGTGTAACCTAGTAAGGACTGGAGTACTATCCTGACCACAGTTAGAGGTAGTTAGATCACCTGTGTAACCTAGTAAGGACTGGAGTACTATCCAGACCACAGTTAGAGGTAGTTAGATCACCTGTGTAACCTAGTAAGGACTGGAGTACTATCCTGACCACAGTTAGAGGTAGTTAGATCACCTGTGTAACCTAGTAAGGACTGACTATTTTCTACAATCCTATCTGACATTCCCTCCATATAAATAGGCCATCCTGTCAAACCACCCAAGGGGTGGGGAGTGGGGAGTAACGCATTTATTGGTAAATAAATAGACGTAGATTTAAAAATAAATCCTAATGAGAATATTTATAAATTAAAATAACTAATTTTAAACTTACAACATTAGGAGGACAGTTAATAAAATACGTATATAATACAAACCATACCCATGCTAGTTTTTATCAGAGCTTAATTTTTTTAATTTATAGTTTATATTGATATTAAACGTAATACTTCAATTCAAAAAGTAATTTACTATATAAATTATTTAATGCTATTAAGGTTCATATACAATTAGTAGAGTTCCATTTAATATTATAATACTGAGTCTAAGATTTAAAACTATTTAAGAAGGGTGTAATATTATTGATATTGTATCTTTCTAATATATTAATGATTCAAAATAAATAATATTATAACTTTAAATTTTAAATATATAATTTTTAAGTTGATATTTTCTCAAATCCTCCACTCCAAACTATCAACTTATTTGCTTTAAATTATCTGAAAGAGTAAGGTTAGGTGTAGAGTAGGTGCACCTTAATTCGCATTGAAGAAGAGTGTAAATGTAACTTAACAGGATTACAATTTATTCACAGGTCAGCAGTAAATCAGACAAGATCATACACACGTTTTTTTAAAACAAGTTTCTAATTATGTAGATAATATTTTGTTATAATTATTGTACTTTTGGCCCAGAATAAAAGAAAAATCAGACTAAATATCTAGATTGTTGGACATCTGGAACTATATTACATTTGATACAGTAATTAGGTGACATAGACTCAAGATACAGAATCAAAACACTTTCTGTAAAGGGATATACAAGATTCAGCATTCAACTATATAACTAGAGCAATGCTATACATCTTTTAGATTTGGGAAATACGTAGAAATATATCAATACATTCCATTCACAGTAGTAAGATTACATAAGTAAATTTAAAATAGAAAAAATTATTTATATAAAAATAATATTTTATATTATTAATTACACAAGCTAATGTTATATATTATGATAATAAAATTATTGTTTTTAATTCTTCAATAAAGGCCCACTGTCATAAATAGTCATTCCATTTAGAGACAATCTGGATAATATTTCATAAATTACGTTTTAAAATGTCCAATCGAATTAATTAAAACCTATATATTCATGAAAATATAATTATTAATATCAGAGGTAAGCATCAAATACAATATATATGCTCAGATTCCAGAATTAAAAAGAGTCTTAATTTTTTCCGTTAAAATTTTTTAAACCAAATAATGTAATATTTCCAAAAGGCCTTTTTATGATAAATATTATTGATTAGATTTTAAAGAAAACTTCATAACGAGATGATAGCTTTCTTGAATTGATTAAAATTTAATTTTATTTTCTGAGAAAAATGACAATTTATTTCAAGTTTAATTGAAAATGTAGCTTTTGGATTTAAATATATATTGTCATATATTATTATTATTATTATTATTATTATTATTATTATTATTATTATTATTATTATTATTATTATTATTATTATTATTATTATTATTATTATTATTATTATTATTATTATTATTATTATTATTATTATTATTATTATTATTATTATTATTATTATTATTATTATTATTATTATTATTATTATTATTAAGCTATGAAGTTTTCGAAAGATTATGTTATGAGGTATAGGGTTTGTTTTTAAAATCCAAGTTATAATTTTAACAATAAATGTTATTTCTCATTTTTATTTGTAATTCTGCTACAGAAAACCAATATATTCATTATTAAATAATAAAATAAGTTTTATATAAATTTAAAGGGATACTACATAGAAGCCACGCCCATCTGCAACTATTTTGATATTGAGAGCTATCAGATTCCTATCAAGTTTAAGAAATTATTGGCTAGGATGACTTAACATTGATCTACCAAAATCGATGGTCCGATGAGCTAGGCATTTGGTCTGGTTGATCGGTGATATTAAGGTCAATGTTCTAGTCCCGGTTGCAAGTACTGAGGCTGGTTTTACAAAAAATAAGCCTACTTTCCTCACAGTAACATTTTGCTACATTTAATGTATTAAATGTTCTACATTACTCATTCCCACTCCATTATTATGATAATAAGGTTAGCCCAAACTAGAAATAAGACTTTGCACAACACAAATCCATTTATTTACATTATTAATATTAGTATATTGTCTTATAGGCTTAAGAATTCAAGCCACCAAACACACCAAACCAAAAATACATAATATTATTAATATATTCTTGAATCTATCAATCGATAAATAAAAGTCTGAAGACTATAGATTGTTTAGCAGCCTCGCAATAGAACAAGTTTGTCACTATATGGTTTGTATGCCTAAAGATGATAGATCTGTGTAATTGAAGTCCTATATTATTTAATGTTTTAAAATGGCGAGGGGCATAATGAATTTCAATAGTAACACAACCGTTTAGTATGCGACGGTTGAAAAGCACTTGGATATAAGTCCCAAGCACATGATGTGTAATTTTATAATAATTATATTTTATTCTTCTACTGTGTAAATAAAATAAGTAACCGAATGTTTGCAATAAACCTTAATTATTTTGTAGTTTCTTGTTGATTTATTTAACTAAAAGACTTCCATAAATTGCAAGGTGAAAATTTAGCTATTTATAATATTTCACTTATTAATTTTATAACAGTTTAAAAATATAAACATTTTTTAAATCTAACAAATAATAATTAATTTTTAATCAAATATATGTTTAACTAGAACTCTAGTAATTATATTAATCATAAAATAATATGAATTGTGGCTACGCGCCTTAACCCATTCTTTAATTGACAACCTATAAAAACAAACATTTTAAACGATTTACCTATTATATCTTTTGTGAAATAAATAAAACTTAAATTCATTCATGACTTCAAGATGGTGGCCTTTGAAAATACAATAGAAAAAATATATTGGCGTAACGTTACATCCTACCTGTGTAACTTAGGATTGTATAACTTCCTATTTAGAACTATTCCCACGATCAATACTTTACAGGTTGTCTGTACACAAATGAGCTATCTTTCACTCATCATATGAAAATAAGTAATTAAATGTAGTGCATTATATTTTTCATTTATACAATCAGTTCAAATACAATGAAGCTCTTTAAAAATTAAACAAAATATAGGCTTAGAATTATTTTTCTACCGCTCCAGCTACGATGTAATAAATAATGGGATTTACTGTTAAGTTAAACATTTTTAGTATTGTATTTAAATAAATTAATAAAAAGATTTAAACTAATTTGAACAAATTGCATAATAATTTATTAATACCTTCTAAAATATATTAAAATACTAGGTTTTAAATATTGACGGGTGGAAAAGGAAATGAATATTAAAACTTTAGGTTCATCGCATTTAACAGAAAACCCTCAATATCCCACAATCATAATATCCTTATCTGAAGATATGTCCTCAAATTGCACCCTTTCTCCTCCCATTCACCCCCAAAATTGAACCATGCCCATGTATAATGCAGCACCCCCCTCCCCCCTCACAGTATGCTGCGTCACGACGAGACGACGTTGAAGTCTTACCTGTCGTCGCGTCACCTGACAGTAGCGCGTTGCACCATGGAACCATTGAACCAGGGTGAAGGGGGTTTGAACGTTCCACAAACTATCACGGGACACGGCTCCGACTCGACTGCGGACCACACTTGGACGGACATAAGACTCCACCTAGCGACAGTGGCGCCGCGTACCGGGGCACACGATTAACTGCATCGACAACATTGGACACAACCGTATCTTTGACATTTCTGAAGGGAAAGGAAGGAGTGAAGATTTGGTTTTTATATTTTTGAGACATTTTATTTAAAGCTTCAAATTGTGTAAATATAATTATATATTAAAATGTATTTTTGCTGTCAAAAATACAAACAGTACTGCTTTATTTTGTGTAAGAGAGTAGGTCCCTACGACTAATATTGTTTTTAAGGGTTATTAATGTATTTGGATTAGTATAAACATTAATATTTCTTATAAAAGAATGATAAATGTATCATAATAACTTTTATCGACTATAATAGATAATATAGTTCTATTTTTCACCCAAAATAAGATAGATTCAAACATATATAAAAACATATATATAAATGTATGATCACTATAGTAAAATTAATATTTTCCATGCTAAATCTTAAAGTTTATTTCGTAAAATCACTTTTATACATGACTATGTCTTTAATATGAATACGAAATTTAGGGATTGGATTTCCTCTTAAGCTTCCATTTATTATATAAATTAAATTTAAACATTTGAATAAGCTTATTTACCTCAAGTAAAAAATAAAATCTCTCTACTCATTGCCTTCTAAGATTATTTAAAATTATCTTTTACTTTAAAAAAGTAACATTTTCCGAATAATAAATCGCAGGTCTAAGGTCTACGAAACTGGCAACGAGCCAACTATAATATTGTATTCTTAGTTGGGGAACAGATCCTATGCATGTAATAATATATCAATTCTATACGTGTTATATGTTACACTCTAGTATATAAACTAAAGCTGTGCCGAGAAAATTGTAATATAAATTTGGGCACCACTTCCTAAGCATTTCACTCAAGAGAATAAAACCACTCTTAATTTTCCTCATTTACCTGTGATGGTTTTACGACGACCCCTTTTCTTGAGACCACTGGGGGTTTAGTTAGGGAAAAAACGTACACAAAAAATGTTCAAACCTTGGGAAATTTGGTACTGTACAATCATAAATTAAAAGAACACAAATAAATAATATGGTATGCCCTCCTAAATATCACATTAAAATTTTAGTGAGAATAAAAAAAAATTAGTTGAAAAATTAATATTGAACTTAACAATTTAATTATAATATAACAAAACTAAATTGTTTAAATTAAGAAAAAACAAAAGTCGCAAAAGGGACTCAACAGAAAATATTGTGATACAATGTATTGCAACGTTTGAAATCTTTCTGTCTGTAGTAGTAATACAATTTATATATATTGGAAAAAATCTTCTGACAATGTTATAATAATTCTTTCCTTGAATTTTATGGGCTAAATGCCTTCAAATGACAAATTCTATTATTTAATTAATAAATGTTTATATCTCACCAATTATTCTGAGAAAAACTTTAATCTCACGCAGAAAAAATATATAGCTTGGACATAGTACAAGTTCTGGTATTGTTTGACAAGAATTTTCCACAAATTATATCTTCAAATGACACATGAGGCATCTCTTTAAAAACTATGGCCACAATTCACACTAGAAATCACCCTATATTTCAGGGTTTTAAGGTGGGATGGAAGGAGATGCTGTTTTTATAGCAAAACTTTTTTTAGCCAAAATATATAAAATGTTTCTCCATTACTAACATATAGTTTAATTTGATTCATGTGGTGTTATCAACAGTTCTTAAATATCTGTTACAAGCATGGTGGTATTATCTAACAAACTTTTTGAATAAAGAAAAACGTCGTTTAATTACAGAACACCCTTGACAGAAATTTATTAAATTTTATTATAAACATGTGAAGAAAATTAAATTCTAGTTTGGTACTAGAGCAATATTTTATTTATTTTGGCCAAAAAAAAAAGTTTTACCTTAAAAAATTGCTAAAAACATTGTTTTTCCCTTGCGTCCCTTTCCATCCTACCTTAAAGTATTCAAAGTTCTTTGTATCACTTCCTAGCCATTTTTCAAGTAGAAATACAAAAACTTTAATCTAATTTTAAAATATTCTGAATTTAAAATTCGAATATGCTCCATTTAGACATATACCTATAAAAATAGACCACTTTGGAATCAATATAAACTATAATATGTTTACTATAGTTACGTAAAGGACCGCTAATAATCAATCATTTCTTCTTTCTTTAGCCAAAAATTAGACCATGGTATTTCATTCAAAGATGATGGAATCAAAACATAATCAAAATAAATGAAAAATATTAGAATTTATAGAAATTAAGTAAGTAAAATGCTTTACATTATAATATATTTAAAATTTAACAAAATTTTAACAGAAATAACACTACAATGCTTATAAACTTTTATATCAGCTTACCTCCTTATAATTTGAAATTGTATTGTTGAGTTTGATCCCATTGTTACTAAAGGATGTTTGATGGAAAAAAGTACACCCCCATTAGTGCGTAGAGAGTAAGATATATATTTATATACAAATGTATATATATATAAATAATTATATATATTGACTATAAACCTGTGCACTAGTATGAGAGTCAAATTTTAACTTTCCCGTCAACAGAAATTCAGTATAATATCATGATACTTAACACTTTATAACCGGATTCAGTGTCCGCATGGTCTAAGGTGTCACACTAATGTTGGACTAGACTGCCAATGACGGGGTGATCGGGTTTCGAGTCCCGGTTGGCTGTAATGAGCGTGGTTTACCCAAAATCCACGCAAATTACAAAATCTATTTAAAGTGTTATGTATCTATAAACCACTCTTACTATGTATATAAATATAACTTTCAATACAAAATTTTCACTAAACCTTCCATTTTTCTTTACATGTTTTTAAACCTTCTTTTTGATATTCATTTCCTCTGTTAGAAAGTTGTTTTGTGTATTTCCCATGAGTTCCGATAGAATGAAACCTAGGTCGGGGGATTAGGCAGTAATGATTGATTTTCTTAAAGAGACAACCATTACCTCTTTGTCCAGTGGCAACAATGTAAAGTGTTAACTGTGTTCTTCCTTTTGTATGTTTATATCCACATATCCTGTACCTTCTTCTAGATATAATACAAATCTTCATCAAAACATTTCATATTCTCGGTCACTATAGCTCAGTTGGTAGTGTGTGTACTTACTTAGTTGAGGGTCCCAAGTTCTACTCCCGGTATGGTTGATAAATTTGTCTTTGGTGACATGTGAGTTTCCCATTTCACAGTGATGAACATTGATGACCTGGGGGCTGGGTCTTGTGTCTGTTCTTGATTTAAATTAATCTATAAGTCGTTTGCTAATATAATAATAGGTCGGTTCAGAAAGTGAAAGCTCAATACCTTAAGTAAATGAAAAAACAAAACACTATACTTTTAATTGTTACTGGAACATCGTTTCTAAAGGTTTTGGTGATGGAGGAACATCAATTGGAAGTTATTCTCACTTGGAGGGGTGGGGGGAGTGGGTTGGTTTAAAAAGCTAGGCAGGAACTACTTTAACTTCAAACAGTTCCCTTTTAGGACTATAAATAGAAAACAAATATCAATTTATTAAATTGAACAATAATTGAATTAGTAAATAAGTAAGTGTTAGTTTTTTGAATATTTCAACATTCCCGATCCCATAAATTTGTATAAATACATGTTCAGATTCGTTGTACCTAAGGTTTGCACAGTCTTATATATATATAGCTTGTGTTTATCTAGGAAAGAAATACAGCTTAGGGTGGATTATTCATATTTACTATTTTTACTTTTAAATGTTTGTATTACATGTGCTCAACCTTCTTTAGTTCACTACTGTTACTAAACTTCCTGGGATCCTGTGTACCACTTGTTATGATACTTTGGACAACCAGTGGCCTGAGGACCACACTTTGAGAAACATCTGGAAAGAGGATCCTTTTTAGGGTATATTGACCCACCTTTTAAAAATTATACCACAGGTTTCGGTTTATTGTAGATTGTTTAATATTATTTTTAAGAGTGCAAAGAAAAAAGCATTAAATAGATACTTAAAGTGAGGAGACTTTCCTCTTATTAATTCCGAGTCATTTCCATCCCCCTAGTTTTTCTAGAGAAGATTTTATCTCAATGTTGTCAAAACTTGAACCAAGGTGTCTCAGAGGTCGACTGACAATCCCTGAAACGCCCTGATGGGTGAGGTACGAGGAGAATGTGAGGTACCTTAGTGTGTGGATAGGAGAGGGAATGGTATTCTTTAGACATGTAAGATAGGTGTGTGAAAAGGTGAAGAAGGTGTATATGAAACTGGCGAGGTTGGCGAAGGCAAACTTTGGTTTTAGCTGTAAGACGCTGAAGGCGATGTACCGTGGCATTGTAGAAGCGATCATAACTTACGGATGTGAGATGTGGGGAGATGTGGTAAATAGGAGAGTATATAGAGAGTTATTGAGGCGAGTATAACGAACGAAACTGCTGGCAGCAACGAAGGCGTATAGGACGGTATCCCACGAGGCGCTACCGGTCCTAGCTGAGGTGCTGCCAGTATCTCTATTGGGGAGAGAAAAGATGTTGAGGAGGGAGGATAAGGAGAGAGGTATTGATAAGAGAGTAAGTAAGGTAAGAGTAAAAGAGGTGATGATGGTAGAATGGCAAAGGAGATGGGAAGAGACGGAGAAAGGTAGAGAGACATACGGGTATCTCCCGGATGTAAGAGAAGGAATGGGGAAGAAGTGGCTAAGTGTTGATCATTATACAATGCAGGTACTAAGCGGGCATGGTGACTTCACAGAGAAACTGAGAAGCTTTGCGCTGGTCGAGGTAGGAGTATGCGAGGTATGTAGAGTAAGTGAGACAACCTGGCACTCGGTAGCGGAGTGTCAGAGGTTTGAGTATGCGAGAGTAGAAATGTTAAGATTGCTTGCAGGAAGAGGATTGAGATGGGAGAGGAGAAGTATGGTGGAGAGTGAGGGGGTCTTTGTAGCATTTACTAGGATAGTTGGGGAGATAGGAAGGAGAAAGGAGAGGGATAGGAGAGGATTAGAGGGTAGGTAGGGAAGGAGAGGAGAGGTGAATGGAGGAAAAGCCCAACGTTGTGACCCGGAAACGGGAATCGGCGCTTGGGCTGGATAAAATCAGAGGAGAAAGGCCCGATGCTGCAAATGGATACGAGAGGTGAAAGGAAGTGGCACTCGGGACTAAGAGATGAGATTTAAACAGTGATGCGGGCCCAATGCTGGTCTCTGAACCTGAAGTGTAAGGGGGATGAGGCTGGCACTTGGGCCAAAAATGGGAGGCGGTTCGAACACCGTGGTCCCCACTGGGCAACGGGAGAATGGCGAGTACCGGGCATGCTCAGTGCTCGGTGTGAGTTGGACTCCAGGCTAAACCCCACCTCCCCCTAGTGGTGTACACCCACTGCAAGGGGGGCCTCCAACTTTCACATGCGGGTGCTAGCGTATGTGGGGTTTTTCTCAGGTCACTGGTCCCAAGGGGAAGGTGGTTGCACTATAAAAGGCCACTGAGCCCATAAATAGTGTAGCTAGAAATAACTCCCGGAAACGGGATGTAGAAAGAATACGTTCTGTCCCTATCTCTTTTTTTCCAGGTACTATAAGGAGGCGCGCATCGCCCGAAGGGTAGGTCCGGACCCGGCTGGACCGTTTTTACACAGCATGGCCGCGGGTCAACGCTCTGGCGGTAGGCTCTTATGTGCCCCCCCCCCCCCCATCACGAATAGCGTACTACTCCAGTATCCGAGCGCGAATGTTGAAATCGTATCGCGGCGAGGAAGAGGACCACGCGCGTCAGACGCGTCCCCTATTCGGGGGAGGCCAAGGCGCGTCACCGGGTCTCTCGCCTCGCCTCCAGTACTCCTGCGCCAGATCCCGAAGGGTAGATCCGGGCCCCGGCTGGACCGTTCCACAATTCTCTCCGCGGGTCACCGCCCCGGCGGTAGGCTCGTACGCGGCGACCCCACCACGATAAGCGTACCACTCACTCTATCCCGAGCGAGAGGAGAATAAATTTTCCACCCGAGGGCTTAGGCCCCGAGGAGAACGGTCGAGACGGTGAGAGGAACCCCCAGGGTGGAGACCATTTTCCTTCCGGTCTCCGGCGGATAAGACACGGAAAGTAGAGGTTATAAGAGGTGCCGCGGTAGGTCGGGATAAGCCCCCTGGCCCGACCGACCCGGCATAGCTCGCCACGGCTAAAGATACTCTCAGGTGGTGGACGGGAGGACCGCGCGCGCCCAACGCGTCCCCCAAACTGGGGAGGCCAAGGCGCGTCACCGGGTCTCTCGCCCGCGCTCCTTCTAGAAAAAGAGTTACGCCGGCCGCCCGAGCGCGGTATCCGGCTATCTCCCAACCGGGGGGGAAAGATATAGCTGGCCCAGCTCCCTAGTTGATCCTGCCAGTAGTCATATGCTTGTCTCAAAGATTAAGCCATGCATGTTTCAGTGCAAACCAAATTAATGTGAAACCACGAATGGCTCATTAAATCAGTTATGGTTCCTTAGACCGTACCCACATTTACTTGGATAACTGTGGTAATTCTAGAGCTAATACATGCAAACAGAATCTCGATCGGAGACGGGAGGGACGCTTTTATTAGATCAAAACCAATCGGCCGGCTCGCCCGGTCCGTTTGCCTTGGTGACTCTGAATAACTTTTGGCCGATCGCACGGTCTCCGTACCGGCGACGCATCTTTCAAATATCTGCCTTATCAACTGTCGATGGTAGGTTCTGCGCCTACCATGGTTGTAACGGGTAACGGGGAATCAGGGTTTGATTACGGAGAAGGAGCCTGAGAAACGGCTACCACATCCAAGGAAGGCAGCAGGCGCGCAAATTACCCACTCCCAGCACGGGGAGGTAGTGACGAAAAATAACGATACGGGACTCATCCGAGGCCCCGTAATCGGAATGAGTACACTTTAAATCCTTTAACGAGTATCCAATGGAGGGCAAGTCTGGTGTCAGCAGTCACGGTAATTCCAGCTCCAATAGCGTATATTAAAGTTGTTGCGGTTAAAAAGCTCGTAGTTTGATCTGTGTCCCACGCTGTCGGTTCACAGCCCGTCTGTGCTTAACTGGCACGCCCGTGCGGACGTCCTGCCGGTGGACGCTGCCGGGGTGGTAAGCGTGGCCTCCGTGCCCACCCCGCCTCGGCGGTCCGATCAAATCCTACCGTGGTGTTCTTAACAGAGTGTCTAGGTGGGCCGGAAAGTTTAATTTGAACAAATTAGAGTGCTTAAAGCAGGCAGTGTTAGCCTGAATACGGTGTGCATGGAATAATGGAATAGGACCTCAGTTCTATTTTGTTGGTTTTCGGAATTTGAGGTAATGATTAACAGGGACAGGTGGGGGCATACGTATTGCGACGTTAGAGCTGAAATTCTTGGATCGTCGTAAGACGAACCTAAGCGAAAGCATTTGCCAAGGATCCTACCATGGGTATAATTCACTAATCAAGACCCGAAGTTTTACGTCAAAAAAGGCGTTTTTTTGAAATTTATTCCTGCGAGACCATTTGACGGATTTTTTTCGGATTAGCCCATTCTCCTAAGTTGGACCTTGCTTTTTGCTAATATGAGAGTTCCGAACCTCTCCGACCCCCCATCTGGCATAAACGGTGTGACCAATGGGGGCGGTGCAAAAGATGTGAAACACATTTAGCCCTCGCCTGGTCTAACGAAAGGTGATAGAGAATATAGGTTTGTGCCATAATTATAATGGGTTGATTCCCTAACGTTCACACCAGACCGTTTTTTTAATAGAATTATTTGCCCCCCCAGTATATTATTTTATTATCTCAGCTCCTATTAAACATCGAGTGAATATTTCTTCACGAAAAATCCTCCGATTGGTCGCCGGTTGTTCTGGGAGTCGTTCCATGTATAATTCTTTGGGGGATTTTGACCCCCTAGACGCAGCTCTTGAACTAGAAATGATGGAAAAGTATTTTATTCACTAAAATACTTTGGGTCGGACACACATTCAATTCAAAACTGTTAGCTGTGCAAATTTGACTTTTGGGGGCTTTGGCACACCTGGACGCAGTTCCTTAACTAAAAGTGTTAAAGAAATATTATTTTCAATAAAAGACATCGGATCGCGCACACATTCGATTTTAATTTGTTTGGTTGGAAAATTATATTTTTGGGGGGAATTTTCTCCCCTGGACACAGATGCTGAACTAAAAATGATGGAGAACTAATTAATTTATTAAAATTCTTTGAGTAGGGGAACATTTGATTTAAAACTGTTAGCGGTAAAAATTTACTTTTTGGGGGCTTTTAGGGGCTTTTGCACCCCTGGACGCAGCTCTTGAACTAAAAATGATGAGGTAATTTCTTCACTAAAATAGTTCGGGCTGGGCATATATTCAATTTAAAATTGTTCACTGAGAAAATTTAACTTTTTGTGGATTTTGCCCTTTGCCCCCCTAGACGCAGCTCCTTAACTAAAAATGATAAAGAAGTAAATTAGTCACTAAAATACTTCGGGTTAGGCACACATTCGATTTAAATCCGTTCGCTGGGTAAAATAGAGTTGTGGGGGGCATTTGCTCCCCTGGACGCAGATCCTGAACTAAAACTGATTAAGAAGAAATTTATTCATTAAAATTCTTCGGGTAGGGATCACATTTCATTTAAAATTGTTCGCGGTACCTCCGGACGCAGCTCTTCAAATAAAAATGATGGAAAAATAATTTCTTCCCTAAATTACTTCGGGCTGGGCACAAATTCAATTTAAAGTAGTTTTCTAATAAAGTTTAACATTTTGGGGGCTTTTGCACCCCTTGGACGCAGCTCCTGAAATAAAAATTGATAAAGAAGTAATTTTTTCACTAAAATTATTCAGGTCGGGCACACTCTCGATTTAAAATTGTTCCCTTGGAAAATTTTATTTCTGAAGGATTATGACAACCGGTCGTATCTTCTCAACTTCAAATGATGGAAAGTTCAATTTTCACTTAAAATCATTTGTGTTGTACACACCTATAATAATTATGTGCTTAAGGTGATTCGTCCAGCAAGCTTCTCCTAATATGAATAGGCTATAACATTTTGACAGGGAATTTTTAACATGGTTGAAAGGGGGGTGTTATGTTGTAAAGGGGGGTTGGGCAGGTGGAGTGGGAAAGTAAGCTGGGATTGCCAGATATTTGTTCACAACAGTGTTGTCATAACACTAACTCTTTTTTCCGCTAAGGAACTGCACTGTAATTTAGTAATTTAGAACATGAATGATCACTGCATGGCTCACCCGGGAGTTGTGGTCTTGAGTTTGAATCCTGGCTACTAAGATTCATAGAATATTAATAATTTAAAATAATGAACTTATTACACGTGTAGCAAAGTATTTATTGTACCGAATACTATTAAGCCTATATTTACAAAATGTGTTTTTAGAAGAAAAAAATAAAATGTATTACTAGGAAATATAATGAAATAATTTGAATGGTGAAAGTTTAAGGGTTCTATTATTATTCTTTTAGCACCGAGTTCTTACTATCCGTTCGCGGTATACTCACATGTACTAATTACGCTAATTAGTTAGGAATTAGAAAAGCTGAATTTAGAGAAAGTGCACTCGCATTTGCGTAGAGAGAGAGTGGGAAACAATTTATAATAAAACTACCCTCTGTGCACCTGACCGAGATCAAACCCCGATCTCCCTGTCTTTAACGATCTAGTCTACGAGAGTGACGCCTTAGAGATCATGCTAGCACCGGATCAGGTTTTAGAGTTCTTTATTTTTAGTAACAAAAAGTATTACTTTTCGTTGTTATTATTATAATAGTTAACAGAGCTCATGATTGGCATCTTAAAAACCAGCCAAAAAGCTGTAAAAATGTTTGAGTGCCACGTAGGTCAAGTGGCCTACAAGACTAGGACCAACTGGTCGACAAGCTTATGCATAAGAAGGCAAAGTGATCGACAGCCAACTGGTTGAACAAATAAATAAAAATATTTCGTGTCAAGTGATCGACACGTTTAGGACCATGTGATAAGATATACAACTGTTTGACTTGAGAGGACCTACTGGTATACAAAAGTCGAGATGGATTGCCCAATCGACCAAATGACCGACAAGTTAATACATTACAAACAATGTGTTAGACAACAATATCGTAAACGGAAAATAACAAGTAAAGTCTATGAAATATTATTTTTTAATAAAATTTATAACTTTAATAAATACCCACATTTGTGGTCACATGGTCTAATGCGTTATTCGCATTCCTTATTCTGCGTGTAGCTCAAACGGGGAGTGAGAGCTAAGGAAAAAAAAATTTAGTGGATTTTTTAATCACCGCGTCATACTATCCGTTCAGTTATACGCTAATTTTGTGGATTAAAATCATCATTAGTAAGGAATTAATTTTCTAAGTTGGTCTTTTTGGGTTAACCAAATGGCTGTTGATCATTTTGTCCGCATATGCATGAGTTCAACCAGTTGGTACAAGTCATGTCCTACTCGTGTAACCAGGCCCCGGGACATCAAACAATAGTAGATTATGAACCAGTGGTAACAAGGCGCCGGGACATCAAATAATGGAATATTAAGAACCACTAGTAACAAGGACCCGGGACATAAAAAAATAAAATATTATGAACCACAGGTAGCCAGGTATCGGGATATCAAATAATGGAATATTTTTAACCACTGGTAACTAACTATGCCCCGGGACATAAAGCAATAGAATATTATGAACCACTTGTAACAAGGCCCCGGGACATCAAATAATGGAGTATTATCAACCACTGGTAACTAGGCCCCAGAACAACAAACAACAATGGGTTCCGTGTTGAAGCTGTAATTCAAACTAAGATTCTTAGTGGATAAATTGAATGTCTGATTTAGACTGATGTTAATAGGAAGATCATTATTTGACATCTATAAAATTTACTATAAATGGGTTCACTAATTCATACGTCAAATCATGTGATCTACAGCTGTACCTTTGATAAAGGCCTACACTATAATATTTATATAAGTTATAGTCTGAACTAACTAAACTGACTACACTTTCATATCGTCAGTGCGCGTGGATATAATATCATGAGCGTGGGACGAATCTTGGATAGCTCAGTGCTAGAACATTGACGCGCTAAGATCCCGGGCTCAATTTTATTCTAATGTCAAGGTGTCATTTTTCAACAAATTTAAATTAATTAAATTGTATTCTCCTCCATACGGACATCCCCGTAATTAAAATGATTTTGCAGCTTGTATGTTCATATTCATTAGTAATTATTTAAGGAAGCCGTAATTCAAACCAAAACACTTTGTGGTGAATTTAAACATATGATATGGTTCCATACCAACTCCAAAAAGTAGGGAGCTACAATGTCTTTAGAAAATGATATATACGCCATTAATATATATATATATATATATATAGTACCTTTGCTATGAGTTTATTACGTACCTAAGACCATAGCCAGCCAATAATTTCAAGAGTGGGGGGTGTTTGATGGACACATCCCCAATTGCCGGAAGCTAGAATTTAAAAAAATGATAAAAAGTTCTAGAATCTATCTGAAGTGTTTTTTTTTTGCAACATAACCTCCTAACTGCCAGAGGCTAGGACAAATTCTAAATATTAAACATCTCTAGAAGCTATCTGGAGTGATTTTTTTTTTGGCAACATAACCCCGTAACAGCCATAGGATAGGACAAATTCTAAATATTAAACAACTCTAGAAGCTATCTGAAGTGTTTTTTGGGAACATAACATCATAGCTGCAGAAGGCTAGGAAAAATTCTAAATATCAAACACTTCTAGAAGCCATTTGAAGTATTTTTTTGTGACATAGCACCATAGCTGCAGAAGGCTAGGAAATATTCTACATATTAAACACCTCTAGAAGTTATCTGAAATTTTTTTTGGGCAACATAACCCCCTAACTGCCAAAGAGAAGCTTTCTGAAGTTTTTTTTTATGGTTACACAGCTCCCTAATTTGTACTTGTATCTTAATTTTGATATTGTTTGAACCATAAATTAAGCATATATATATAGTTCATAAAATTTTGGGAAGGGTTTGAACCCCAAAACAACCCCCCCCCCCCCGGCCTTGTACTTACTGAAAACATCGTAGATCAAATCTTTCATTGTTTTAAAGTTTATATCGATTCTTATTCGATTTCACCTTTTTGTTTCATTTTCTTGGGGTTGCACGTTGCTTTTTAGGGTTGAACTTAGCCATGTTCAATAAGCAGGCAAAATTATGATTTTTTTTTATAAAATGCCTAAAGGAATGCAGTACTCATGTGACATTAGATATATTTTCAAAACTTTTAAGATTTTATATACTTTTTAATGTTCAATTTACAACCAGTAATAAAAGTGAAACTCATATTTTTATTCATTCATTAAGTTAATTGTAATATTCAGATAAACAATAGGTTTAAAATCATTACGCGCTTTGATGTATCAAGAGATGAGTTCCTTTGACACTTTGAGTTGAAGAATAAAACAAACACAGTAAAAATACTATCCAATTACTAAAGGAAGGAAAAAGAGACAAAATAAATGTCACAACTCGTCACTCAGGTACACCTAATTTCATTGCTGAGGGAACTGCATGCTTACTATTGAGCAACAGCGTTGTCATTCTTTTGTTTTCCGTGATCAGTCTTCTTTCGAATGTATATCAAATTTGGCAATGCTGGGCTGTCGTTGTTGCCACTAATTGGTGCTTCTTCCTCCAGCACGATCGTAAAGTTACAGTAGTCTGAGTCTCATGTTCCTAATAGCTTGCTCAAAAACATTGACTAAATAAACACTCATATTTTATAAGTACTCTGTGTATAATAATATGTGTTATTGATCACGTTGAGATTTGGTGTGTATCTGTATGTGTTGGTTGCGTGTTTTGTATTTTTACAGTAAGGTTGTGGAACTATAGTTTTATGTGCATATTAATATATTTATTTGAATAATAGTGTATTGTTAACAATTAAGATATAACAAACATTATGGAATCTTTGGCTTGTTACAAACAATTACATTCCAAGAGGAAAATATTAAGTAGTAAAGAAAGGGCAATGGTGTTAAGAGTCTACACCTATTTTCGTAAAGACGGAACTTGCTCAGTAAATCAAGTGGCAATGGAGACTGCAGAAGCTACAGGTGTGTCTTATAAGTTAGTAATCTCTATTAAACAAGAATCCAAAACTAAGGGTAAGTTATTGACACCAATCAATCTTGAAAAAATTATGATTGTGGAAATAGGTAATGTTTCTAGAAAAGGCTGTACACCGATAGGAAATGCTTTTACCTGTCAATTGAACCCCCCAACCTCCCAATGCCACATTGTTTACAATGAGGGATTTCCAAGTAAACCCTCCCCCCTCATATTCCAACAACCGAAAGCTAGAAAGTTTGGCAACTTGTACCAGAGAGAGAGCGAAGATAAATCTTTTCTCCATAAGACCTGCAGTTCCCTCAGCTATGAAATTAGGTGTAGTAAGACGTGGGGTGAGTCATTAGTCGGAGACCGGGGTAGCCCGACCCTTCCTTGGTCAGCTAGTCTGTGTTATTAGTATGTACAGCCAAAGCAAGAAGTTTCAGGAAATGGATATAGAAAATTTACATTTGCATTGATCAACGCCGAGTAATTAATAAAATAAAAGAATAGAGTTAGACTAATAAACCAAACAAATTTAAAATAACGACACTATATACTACAAAATGATATCTTCCCAACTAATAACGATGGAGAAGTAATTTCTTCACTAAAATCCTTCGGGCCGGGCACAAATTCGATTTAAAACTGTCCGATGGGAAAATCTTACTTTCGGGGGCTTATGCCCCCCGCTCGTATCTTCCCAACTAATAACGATGGAGAATTCAATTCTTCGTTAAAATCGTTTGTGTTGCACGCTCCTTGGGTTATTATATGCTCAATGCGGCCATAGCCTGTCCCAAGCTAGGTTGAGAAACGCAGAGTGGGCAAACGGGGAAACCTGTTTGTTTTTCGCTTTTTGCGATCGGAGACTAATATATTTCTCTTATTGTTACAGAAAGAAGACTCCCAAGTCTACTACATTAAAGTTTAAAATGCTACCTTTCGTTTAAATAACTTTGTTTTGTTCAGGTGAACTATAAACAGTGATATACTTTTGTTATTTCATGCTACTATTATAAACAGTGATGACTTTTGTTTATTTTATGTGACTTTGTCAATTTTTAAGGCTATTTTCTCAAAATGCCTAAGAAAAAGTGTTTCGATTCTAAATATGGTGCTAAGAAGGCACGTTTACGTAAAGCTGCATCGCGGCTAAGTCAGAGCCATAGAAGTCTGAGCCAGACAAGCACCGCTGTTGACCCAGTGCCAACCGCTTCGCTTAAAATAAACATTTCCTTTGCCGAGCGCAGGCTCGCAGACTCTTTTTTTGAATAGGGCCATAAGCCCCGTTCCTTACAATGTGGCGTGTTCCACGCCCGTATTGCCAGCTCATAATATTGATGAACTTGCTTTGGGTGACAGCTATGAAAGTGCTCCCACAACTTCTACGAGTGACACTGATACTACCTTTGTTGCGCGGCAAAAGGGATATCGTCCCAAAAAAGGCTTTTACCCAGATGACGGCCAGCAGGCCGGATGCTCTAAGGCTACAATCACCCAAGACTCACCTTTCGTGAGGCCAGATTTATCTTGCCGGAGAAAGACTTCGTCCGCTTCTTCTCTGCGGGATGGGGGTTCCTCCGACCATGTAGTTCGTTCCTTCGAGGAGAGCTCCTTCCTGTTGGACAAAGAGACGGCGAGACTCTTACTTGAACCGTTTTACGGAGACTCCGTTGACGAGATCGCCATCGAGATTGGTGAAGAGATTTTGCCTGGAGGACGGCAGAGACCGAGGTCGTTTCACCGTCGAACCTATCGTGATGCTTATCTCCAGATCGGAGAGGTGGAAAATGTTCAGACTCATTCTATGGGAAGGATGTCCGAGACCTGCGCTAGCTGTGGGGCCAGGTACTTTAAAGACAAAGTTGTCGGCCGTGATAGGACCTTCAATCTTTGTTGTAAGAAGGGTAAAGTGACTCTTGAACCTTTGCGTCCTGTGCCGGAAGCTCTAAGACACCTTCTAACGGGATACGACGAGGTCGCCAAAGATTACAGACAACATATACGCCACTACAACTCTTCGCTTGCTTTTGCCTCTTTCAACGCCGATGACCTGAATGAGTCTGCGGGACGAGGTCCCTATTACATAAGGATTCATGGACAGGTCCACCATTTCACATCGGGTGCCACCAGGCCTCGAGGAGAGAGCGTCCCACAATACAACCAGTTGTATTTCCTAGATGTGGAGATGGCTAACAAGATCCGCCAGCAACAGCACGATCCTTGCCAGCTCGAGCTTATTGCCAGGTTGGAAGCCATTCTCAGTGATGTCAATCCTTATTATCACATACATCGCAAGATGTGCGATGTTATGGCTGCCGAGGAAGCTAGCACTCGGCAGAGAGGGGAGCAGCCCAGGACGGTCATCATGTCCATCAGAACAGGGATGGGTAGAGACCTTAACCTATACAACCTTCCTGTGGCCCAGAATGAGGTTGCTGCCGTCTTTGTCGGCGAAGAGCCGCCGACGAGAAAAGATTTCAGGGTGTATCCTATCGATCGCCCGCTTCAAACTATTAATAATCTTTCGCCTGAGGCTGACCCCATGGTCTATCCGCTACTCTTCCCACACGGAGAGCCGGGCTATTCTATCGGAATGGAGCACGCCGTGCGCGTCAGTGAGACGAGGCACACTGTCACTTGCATACAATTTTACACATATAGGATAATGGATAGAGACGCGTTCTCTATTTTACATCACTCTGGAAAGTTGTTCCAGCAATACGTGGTAGACAGTTATTGCAAGGCCGAGGCCGACAGGTTGTGGTTTATCAAACGCAACCAGGATAAATTCAGAGTAGATGAATATCAAGGCTTGATGGGCCACCTTGAAAGGACCGCTGAGGGTCACAACCAGAGAGTCGGTAAGGTTGTAATCTTACCTTCTTCTTTCTACGGGTCTTCCCGTCAGATGTATCAGATTTATCAAGATTCCATCGCCATCATGAGGCGGTTCAGAAAACCTGATCTCTTCATCACTTTTACTTGCAACCCTAACTGGCCGGAGATTTAGCTGGAGCTCCGTGGGGTGCAGGAAGCGTGCCATAGGCCCGACTTGGTCTGTCGTGTCTTCAAGACGAAGCTCGACTCTTTCATAGAAGACATTAATGTCAGGCAGATCTTCGGCGTCTGTGTTGCCTTCACATACTCTATCGAGTTCCAGAAGCGGGGACTGCCTCATTGTCATCTTTTGGTCTTTCTACACAGGGCCGATAAGTTGGATAGCCCGGAGGCCGTGGACAAAGTTATGAGAGCCTGCATACCGTCACCGGCTGAAAAACCACTCCTACACGAGATGGTCAAAGCCCACATGCTCCATAGGAGGAGTGGCCCTAAAGCCCCGTGCTACAGGGACGTCAAGTGCCGCTTTAATTTCCCCAAGAGTTTCTCTGAAGAGACGGACATGCATCACAAAGGCTTCGTCCAATACAAAAGGCCCAACGATGGCACTGTCGTGGAGTCCGCTGGAAGGACGTATGACAACCGGCATGTGGTGCCTTACAGCCCGTACCTTCTTAAAAAGTACGGTGCTCATATCAATGTGGAGATTTGCTCTTCTATGCAAGCCACGAAATATCTCTTTAAGTACATCTTTAAAGGGCATGACAGTGCTACCATTGAGTTTGATCTTCAATGGGACGAGGTTAAGTCTTATCTGGATTGCAGATATGTCAGCTCTCCGGAGGCCTGTTGGAGACTTTTCACTTACAAGATGCAGGACAAGAACATTGTGATCGTTCGGTTGAACATACATCTGCCCGACCGCCAATATGTCCTCATACGGGATAACAATGTAAGAGGTGCTCTTGAGAGATCTGCCGCTAGGTTGACTCATCTCATATCCTTCTTCGATATTAATCTTCAGCATAAAGAGCTGCATTTGATGGGAAGACCGTGTTCCTTGGAGGTCTGTCCCCTAACCTTGACGTTCGTCCAGTTTTCACAACATTACTCTTGGATGGAAAAAGAATGCCGATGGAAACCGAGAGAGAAGGGAGGCTTCCAACACCCTCGTTAGGGTGGCCAATATCAATCCCGTGGTTTCTGAAGAGCTGTTCCACCTAAGGACGCTTTTACACATGCTTAGAGGTCCGACTTCCTTCGAACACATCAAAACCGTTCACGGCCAAGTCTGTGCTACCTTCAAAGAGGCCTGCCAGCAGCTTCTGCTGTTAGAGAGTGACGATGCCTATGAGACGACGCTTCTGGAAGCCGCCACCTGGCAGATGCCTTCCCAATTGAGAGGCCTGTTCGTCCATATCTTGATTCATTGCAACCCGGCTTCTCCGGTATTATTATATCAATCTATTAAGGAACATCTTATCGACACCAGAATCGTCGATGTACAAGTCGCCGAGCAAGAGGCTCTTTCGAACATCGCTACGAGGCTATCCGCTTTCGGGAAGTCGTGCGGGGACTTCGGTCTGCTGGAGCCTCGAGTCAAAGCTGATCCGCAAGTCGAGACGTACGACGCCCAGATTGAGGCCGATAAGGCTAGGCGCGAGACAGATACGTTGAACGACAAGCAGAGAGCTCTATTTGACTCTGTCGTGGAGGCCGTCCGGTCGCACGACGAAGGGGAAGAACCTATGGCGAGGGCCTTCTTCGTCGACGGTCCCGGTGGTTCCGGTAAAACGTATGTGTACAATGTCCTCATGCATCTGATCAGAGGAATGGGTCGAACTGCCCGTGCGGTCGCCTGGACCGGTATCGCTGCTATTCTTTTGGAAGGCGGAAAGACTTCCCACGGTCTGTTTCGTTTTCCCGTCCCGCTGGACAGAAACAGTGTGTGTAACATCACCGTGGAGTCGCCCGAGGCTCAGAAACTTAAAGAGTGCAGTCTTATCGTTTGGGACGAGGCCCCTATGGCACCCTGCGATGCTTTGCATGCTGCTGATCGATTGTTGAGAGACATTACTGGAAACGACAGGGTTATTTTCGGTGGCAAAGTTTTATTACTCGGAGGTGATTTTCGCCAGGTTTTGCCTGTTGTGAGAAGAGGCGGAAGAGCCAAGACTGTTCAGCAGTGTCTCAAGTACTCACCTTTATGGAATCAGATCCGAAAATTCAAGTTAAATGTCAATATGAGGGCCGACGAAGGTCAGGATTTCTTCAAGCGTTGGCTTCTCCAGGTCGGAGAAGGCCGGACACCGGTACTGCGGGGTTTTCCGGAGGGATACCTCGAGATACCTCAGCAGTGCGTCGTACCACCCGACGCCGATCTTTGTACTGACGTCTTCGGTGATTCTTTGAACGAGCAGGTTGGTGCCCTGAGTGTACTCGAGATTTTATTACTTTTGCTATTCTGAACGATTTCTGTGGGACGTATTTTCTTAATAATTTCCTTCTGTTTCAGATCCTCTCTTCGAGAGCGATTTTATGCCCGAGGAACGAGGAAGTCGACGTCATCAATGATAATATCGTCAAACGCCTCGGCGGAGATGTCCGGAGTTTTCTCAGTACTGATGTCTTGGAGCGACAACAGGAGGACGAGATAATTAACGTACCTATTGAATTTCTTCAGTCTCTTAACCCGCCCGGTCTACCACCTCATGAACTTAAATTAACGGTCGGTGCCGTAGTGATGCTACTGAGGAACATGGACACGAGTAACGGTCTGTGCAACGGGACGAGGGTTGACCGTCCTCAGGATGCAGAATCACGTATTAGACTGTAAAGTGTTAATGGGATCTCATGCCGGTATACGGGTTCTTCTACCCAGGATTAAACTTTCACCTTCAGATTTGAATTTTCCTTTTTCCTTTTCGAGGAAACAATTTCCAATAAGTCTCGCTTTCGCTTTGACTATAAATAAAAGTCAGGGACAAACTTTCGAACGTGTCGGTATATATCTCCCGAAACCGGTGTTTAGCCACGGACAGTTGTATGTGGCTTTGTCACGTGCCAGAAGAATGGAGGACGTCAGAATTCAGACCAAGCCGGATCCGGATGTGAAGTACGTCAGAGCCCACGCGGGGAAGACATTTACGCTGAACGTGGTCTATCCAGAGGTTCTTTGAGCAGTTTCAAAATTTTTTTTAAGTAAGGCTTACATCTGTCTCTTATATATATATACACATTAGTTTATCTTTCTTTTATTTGCAGTGCCGTATATTGGTTTCATGATATATTAGATTATTTTTCAAAATTACTTATGAGGTGAGTTTATAAATATTTCGATTAAAATTTGCACATGAAACTTCGGTAATGTGGCCATAGCCGGTTCCAGGCCCGGTTGAGAAACACAGAGGAACGGAGTATATCATTTTATGTGATATGATAAACACGGACCAAATGTAAAGGAGCTTGAAATAAATTTTTTTTTCGAGTCCTGCCCCACCGGCTTGCCTGCCGCGTCGGCGACGAGGCCCGCGAAGTTTCGCGGGCACACCATTTGGTCCTACCATGGGTATTAATCACTAATCAAGAACCGAAGTTTTACGTCAAAAAAGGGCTTTTTTGGGAATTTATTCCCGCGAGACCCTTTGACAGATTTTATTCAGATTAGTAGATTCTCCTAAGTTGGACCTTGCTCTTTACTAATATGGGGGTGCCGACCCCCTCCGACCACCCATCTGGCCGGAAACTCTGTGACCAAGGGGGCGGTGCAAAAGATGTGAAACACGTTTAGCCCTCGCCTGACCTAACTAAAGGCGATAGAGAATATCGGTATGTGCCATAATTACCATCGGGTGATCATCTAACGTTCGCACCGGACCGATTTTTTAATAGGGGGCTTTTGCCCCCCCTGTATATTATTTCATTATCTCAGCTTCTATTAAACATTGAGTGAATATTTCATCACGAAAAAGCCTCCGATTGGTCACCGGTTGTTCTGGGAGTCGTTCCATTTAACAATATTTGGGGGGTTTTGCCCCCCTAGACACAGCTCTTGAACTAGAAATGATGGAAAAGTATTTTCTTCACTAAAATACTTCGGGTCAGGCACACATTCAATTTAAAACTGTTAGATGTGCTAATTTGACTTTTGGGAGCTTTTGCACCCCTGGACGCAGTTCCTTAACTAAAAATGTTAAAGAAATAATTTTTCACTAAAAGTCTTCGGGTCGCGCACACATTTGATTTAAATTTTGTTCGGTGAGAAAATTCGATTTTTGGGGGCATTTTCTCCCCTGGACACAGATCCTTAACTAAAAATGATGGAGAAGTAATTTATTTATTAAAATTATTCAAGTAGGGGTCACATTTGATTTAAAACTGTTCGCGGTAAAAATTTACTTTTTGGGGCTTTTAGGGACTTTTACCCCCCTGGACGCAGCTCTTGAACTAAAAATGATAAAGAAGTAATTTCTTCACTAAAATAGTTCAGGTCGGGCACATATTCAATTTAAAATTGTTTACTGAGAAAATTTAACTTTTTGAAGATTTTGCCCTTTGCCCCCCACCATGGGTATTATTCACTAATCAAGAACCGAAGTTTTACGTCAAAAAAGGGCTTTTTTGGGAATTTATTCCGGCGAGACCCTTTGACAGATTTTTTTCAGATTAGTAGATTCTCCTAAGGTGGACCTTGCTCTTTGCTAATATGGGGGTCCCGACCCCCTCCACCCCCCATCTGGCCGGAAACTCTGTGACCAAGGGGGGCGGTGCAAAAGATGTGAAACACGTTTTGCCCTCGCCTGACCTAACTAAAGGCGATAGAGAATATCGGTTTGTGCCATAATTACCATCGGGTGATCATCTAACGTTCGCACCGGACCGATTTTTTTAATAGGGGGCTTTAGCCCCCCCAAGTATATTATTTCATTATCTCAGCTGTTATTAAACATTGAATGAATATTTCATCACGAAAAATCCTCCGATTGGTCACCGGTTGTTCTGGGAGTGGTTCCATCTAACAATATTTGGGGGGTTGTTGCCCCTCTAGACGCTTCTCTTGAATTAGAAATAATGGAAAAGTATTTTCTTCACTAAAATACTTCGGGTCAGGCACACATTCGATTTAAAACTGTTAGATGTGCTAATTTGACTTTTGGGGGCTTTTCCCCCCCTGGACGCAGTTCCTTAACTAAAAATGTTAAAGAAATAATTTTTTCCCTAAAAGTCTTCGTGTCGCGCACACATTCGATTTAAATTTTGTTCGGAGAGAAATTCGATTTTTGGGGGTATTTTCTCCCCTGGACACAGATCCTGAACTAAAAATGATGGAGAAGTAATTTATTTATTAAAATTATTTGGGTAGGGGTCACATTTGATTTAAAACTGTTCGCGGTAAAAATTTACTTTTTGGGGATTTTAGGGACTTTTACCCCCCTGGACGCAGCTCTTGAACTAAAAATGATAAAGAAGTAATTTTTTCACTAAAATAGTTCGGGACGGGCTCATATTCAATTTAAAATTGTTCACTGAGAAAATTTAACTTTTTGAAGATTTTGCCCTTTGCCCCCCACCATGGGTATTATTCACTAATCAAGAACCGAAGTTTTACGTCAAAAAAGGGCTTTTTTGGGAATTTATTCCGGCGAGACCCTTTGACAGATTTTTTTCAGATTAGTAGATTCTCCTAAGTTGGACCTTGCTCTTTGCTAATATGGGAGTCCCGACCCCCTCCGATCCCCAATCTGGCCGGAAACTCTGTGACCAAGGGGGGCGGTGCAAAAGATGTGAAACACGTTTAGCCCTCGCCTGACCTAACTAAAGAAGATAGAGAATATCGGTTTGTGCCATAATTACCATCGGGTGATCATCTAACGTTCGCACCGGACCGATTTTTTTAATAGGAGGCTTTTGCCCCCCCAGTATATTATTTCATTATCTCAGCTTCTATTAAACATTGAGTGAATATTTCATCACGAAAAAGCCTCCGATTGGTCACCGGTTGTTCTGGGAGTCGTTCCATCTAACAATATTTGGGGGGCTTTTGCCCCTCTAGAGGCAGCTCTTGAATTAGAAATGATGGAAAAGTATTTTCTTCACTAAAATACTTCGGGTCAGGCACACATTCGATTTAAAACTGTTAGATGTGCTAATTTGACTTTTTGGTGGCTTTTGCCCCCCGGACGCAGTTCCTTAACTAAAAATGTTAAAGAAATAATTTTTTCACTAAAAGTCTTCGGGTCGCGCACACATTCGATTTAAATTTTGTTCGGTGAGAAAATTCGATTTTTGGGGGCATTTTCTCCCCTGGACACAGATCCTGAACTAAAAATGATGGAGAAGTAATTTATTTATTAAAATTATTCGGGTAGGGGTCACATTTGATTTAAAACTGTTCGCGGTAAAAATTTACTTTTTGGGGCATTTAGGGATTTTTACCCCCCTGGACGCAGCTCTTGAACTAAAAATGATAAGTAATTTCTTCACTAAAATAGTTCGGGTCGGTTCATATTCATTTTAAAATTGTTCACTTAGAAAATTTAACTTTTTGAAGATTTTGCCGTTTGCCCCCTCCATGGGTATTATTATCTAATCAAGAACCGAAGTTTTACGTCAAAAAAGGGCTTTTTTGGGAATTTATTCCCGCGAGACCCTTTGACAGATTTTTTTCAGATTAGTAGATTCTCCTAGGTTGGACCTTGCTCTTTGCTAGAATGGGGGTCCCGACCCCCTCTGACCTTCCATCTGCCCGGAAACTCTTTGACCAAGGGGGGTGGTGCAAAAGATGTGAAACACGTTTAGCCCTCGCCTGACCTAACTAAAGGCGATAGAGAATATCGGTTTGTGCCATAATTACCATCGGGTGATCATCATTAACGTTCGCTCCGGACCGATTTTTTAATAGGGGGCTTTTGCCCCCAGTATAATATTTCATTATCTCAGCTTCTATTAAACATTGAGTGAATATTTCTTCACGAAAAATCCTCCGTTTGGTCACCGGTTGTTCTGGGAGTCGTTCCATCTAACAATATTTGGGGGGCTTTTTCCCCCCTAGACGCAACTCTTGAACTAGAAATGATGGAAAAGTATTTTCTTCAGTAAAATACTTCGGGTCAGGCACACATTCGATTTAAAACTGTTAGATGTGCTAATTTGACTTTTGGGGGGCTTTTTCCCCCCTTGACGCAGTTCCTTAACTAAAAATGTTAAAGAAATAATTTTTTCACTTAAAGTCTTCGTGTCACGCACACATTCGATTTAAATTTTGTTCGGTGAAAAAATTCGATTTTTGGGGGCATTTTCTCCCCTGGACACAGATCCTAAACTAAAAATGTTGAAGAAGTAATTTATTTATTAAAATTATTCGGGTAGGGGTCACATTTGATTTAAAACTGTTCGCGGTAAAAATTTACTTTTTGGGGCTTTTTGGGACTTTTACGCCCCTGGACGCATCTCTTGAACTAAAAATGATAAAAAGTAATTTCTTCACTAAAATAGTTCGGGTTGGGCACATATTCAATTTAAAATTGTTTACTGAGAAAATTTAACTTTTTGAAGATTTTTCCCTTTACCCCCACCATGGGTATTATTCACTAATCAAGAACCGAAGTTTTACGTCAAAAAAGGGCTTTTTGGGAATTTATTCACGCGAGACCCTTTGACAGATTTTTTCAGATTAGTAGATTCTCCTAAGTTGGACCCTGCTCTTTGATAATATGGGTCCCGACCCCCTCCAACCCCCCATCTGGTCGGAAACTCTATGACCAAGGGGGGCGGTGCAAAAGATGTGAAACACGTTTAGCCCTCGCCTGACCTAACTAAAGGCGATAGAGTATATCGGTTTGTGCCATAATTACCATCGGGTGATCTTCTAACGCTCGCAACGGACCGATTTTTAAATAGGGGCTTTTGCCCCCCCAGTATATTATTTCATTATCTCAGCTTCTATTAAACATTGAGTGAATATTTCTTCACGAAAAATCTTCCTATTGTTCACCGGTTTTTCTGGGAGTCGTTCCATCTAACAATATTTAGGGGGTTTTAGCTCCTCTAGACGCAGCTCTTGAATTAGAAATGATGGAAAAGTATTTTCTTCACTAAAATACTTCGGGTCAGGCACACATTCGATTTAAAACTGTTAGATGTGCTTATTTTACTTTGGGGGGCTTTTTCCCCCCTTGACGCAGTTCCTTAACTAAAAATGTTAAAGAAATAATTTTTTCGATTAAAGTCTTCGGGTCGCGCACACATTCGATTTAAATTTTGTTCGGTGAGAAAATTCTATTTTGGGGGGTATTTTCTCCCCTGGACACAGATCCTGAACTAAAAATGATGGAGAAGTAATTTATTTATTAAAATTATTCTGTTAGGGGTCACATTTGAATTAAAACTGTTCGCGGTAAAAATTTACTTTTTGGGGCTTTTAGGGACTCTTACCCCCCTGGACGCAGCTCTTGATCTAAAAATGATAAAGAAGTAATTTCTTCACCAAAATAGTTCGGGTCGGGCACATATTCAATTTAAAATTGTTCACTGAGAAAATTTAACTTTTTGAAGATTTTGCCCTTTGCCCCCCACCATGGGTATTATTCACTAATCAAGAACCGAAGTTTTACGTCAAAAAAGGGCTTATTTGGGCATTTATTCCCGCGAGACCCTTTGACAGATTTTTTTCAGATTAGTAGATTCTCCTAAGTTGGACCTTGCTCTTTGTTAATATGGGGTTCCCAACCCCCTCCAACCCCTCTCCTGGCCGGAAACTCTGTGACAAAGGGGGGTAGTGCAAAAGATGTGAGACACGTTTAGCCTTCGCCTGACCTAACTAAAGAAGATAGAGAATATCGGTTTGTGCCATAATTACCATCGGGTGATCATCTAACGTTCGCATCGAACCGATTTTTTAATAGGGGGATTTTGCCCTCCCAGTATATTATTTCATTATCTCAGCTTCTATTAAACATTGATTGAATATTTCATCACGAAAAAGCCTCCGATTGGTCACCGGTTGTTCTGGGAGTCGTTCCATCTAACAATATTTGGGGGCTTTTGCCCCCCTAGACACAGCTCTTGAACTAGAAATGATGGAAAAGTATTTTCTTCACTAAAATACTTCGAGTCAGGCACACATTCAATTTAAAACTCTTAGATGTGCTAATTTGACTTTTGGGGAGCTTTTGCACCCCTGGACGCAGTTCCTTAACTAAAAATGTTAAAGAAATAATTTTTTCACTAAAAGTCTTCGGGTCGCACACACGTTCGATTTAAATTTTGTTCGGTGAGAAAATTCGATTTTTGGGGGTATTTTCTCCCCTGGACACAGATCCTGAACTAAAAATGATGGAGAAGTAATTTATTTATTAAAATTATTCGGGTAGGGGTCACATTTGATTTAAAACTGTTCGCGGTAAAAATTTACTTTTTGGGGCTATTAGGAACTCTTACCCCCCTGGACGCAGCTCTTGAACTAAAAATGATAAAGAAGTAATTTCTTCACTAAAATAGTTCGGGTCGTTTCATATTCATTTTAAAATTGTTCACTGAGAAAATTTAACTTTTTGAAGATTTTGCCGTTTGCTCCCCACCATGAGTATCCTACCATGGGTATTATTCACTAATCAAGAACCGAAGTTTTACGTCAAAAAAGTGCTTATATGGGAATTTATTCCCGCGAGACCCTTTGACAGATTTTTTTCAGATTAGTAGATTCTCCTAAGTTGGACCTTGCTCTTTGCTAATATGGGAGTCCCGACCCCCTCCGACCCCCCATCTGGCCGGAAACTCTGTGACCAAGGGGGGCGGTGCAAAAGATGTGAAACACGTTTAGCCCTCGCCTGACCTAACTAAAGGCGATAGAGAATATCGGTTTGTGCCATAGTTACCATCGGGTGATCCTCTAACGTTCGCACCGGACCGATTTTTTCAGAGGGGGCTTTTGCCCCCCAGGATATTAATTTATTATCTCAGCTTCTATTAAACGAGGAGAGGATATTTCTTCACGGAAAATCCTCAGATCCGTCACCCGTTGTTCTGAGAGTCGTTACGCTAAAAAATATTTGGGGGGCTTTTGCCCCCCTGGACGTAAATCTTGAACTAAAAATGATGGAGAAGTAATTTCTTCACTAAAATCCTTCGGGCCAGGCACACATTCGATTTAAAACTGTCCGATGGGAAAATCTTACTTTCGGGGGGCTTATGCCCCCCCGCTCGTATCTTCCCAACTAATAACGATGGAGAATTCAATTCTTCGTTAAAATCGTTTGTGTTGCACGCTCCTTGGGTTAATGTATGCTCAATGCGGCCATAGCCTGTCCCAAGCCAGGTTGAGAAACGCAGAGGGGGCAAACGGGGAAACCTGTTTGTTTTTCGCTTTTTGCGATCAGAGACTAATATATTTCTCTTATTGTTACAGAAAGAAGACTCCCAAGTCTACAACGTTAAAGTTTAAAATGCTACCTTTCGTTTAAATAACTTTGTTTTGTTCAGGTGAACTATAAACAGTGATATACTTTTGTTATTTCATGCTACTATTATAAACAGTGATGACTTTTGTTTATTTTATGTGACTTTGTCAATTTTTAAGGCTATTTTCTCAAAATGCCTAAGAAAAAGTGTTTCGATTCTAAATATGGTGCTAAGAAGGCACGTTTACGTAAAGCTGCATCGCGGCTAAGTCAGAGCCAGAGAAGTCTGAGCCAGACAAGCACCGCTGTTGACCGAGTGCCAACCGATTCGCTTAAAATAAACATTTCCTTTGCCGAGCGCAGGCTCGCAGACTCTTTTTTGAATAGGGCCATAAGCCCCGTTCCTTACAATGTGGCGTGTTCAAGCACCGCTGTTGACCGAGTGCCAACCGCTTCGCTTAAATTAAACATTTCCTTTGCCGAGCGCAGGCTCGCAGACTCTTTTCTGAATAGGGCCATAAGCCCCGTTCCTTACAATGTGGCGTGTTCCACGCCCGTAGTGCCGGCTCATAATATTAATGAACTCGCTTTGGGTTACAGCTATGAAAGTGCTCCCACAACTTCTACGAGTGACACTGATACTACCTTTGTTGTGCGGCAAAAGGGATATCGTCCCAAAAGGGGCTTTTACCCAGATGACGGCCAGCAGGCCGGATGCTCTAAGGCTACAATCACCCAAGACTCACCTTTCGTGAGGCCAGATTTATCTTGCCGGAGAAAGACTTCGTCCGCTTCTTCTCTGCGGGATGGGGGTTCCTCCGACCATGTAGTTCGTTCCTTCGAGGAGAGCTCCTTCCTGTTGGACGAAGAGACGGCGAGACTCTTACTTGAACCGTTTTACGGAGACTCCGTTGACGAGATCGCCATCGAGATTGGTGAAGAGATTTTGCCTGGAGGACGGCAGAGACCGAGGTCGTTTCACCGTCGAACCTATCGTGATGCTTATCTCCAGATCGGAGAGGTGGAAAATGTTCAGACTCATTCTATGGGAAGGATGTCCGAGACCTGCGCTAGCTGTGGGGCCAGGTACTTTAAAGACGAAGTTGTCGGTCGTGATAGGACCTTCAATCTTTGTTGTAAGAAGGGTAAAGTGACTCTTGAACCTTTGCGGCCTGTGCCGGAAGCTCTAAGACAACTTCTAACGGGAGACGACGACGTCGCCAAAGATTACAGACAGCATATACGCCACTACAACTCTTCGCTTGCTTTTGCCTCTTTCAACGCCGATGGCTTGAATGAGTCTGCGGGACGAGGTCCCTATTACATAAGGATTCATGGACAGGTCCACCATTTCACATCGGGTGCCGCCAGGCCTCGAGGAGAGAGCGTCCCACAATACAACCAGTTGTATTTCCTAGATGTGGAGATGGCTAACAAGATCCGCCAGCAACAGCACGATCCTTGCCAGCTCGAGCTTATTGCCAGGTTGGAAGCCGTTCTCAGTGATGTCAATCCTTATTATCACATACATCGCAAGATGTGCGATGTTATGGCTGCCGAAGAAGCTAGCGCTCGGCAGAGAGGGGAGCAGCCCAGGACGGTCATCATGTCCATCAGAACAGGGATGGGTAGAGACCCTAACCTATACAACCTTCCTGTGGCCCAGAATGAGGTTGCTGCCGTCTTTGTCGGCGAAGAGCCGCCGATGAGAAAAGATCTCAGGGTGTATCCTATCGATCGCCCGGTTCAAACTATTAATAATCTTTCGCCCGAGGCTGACCCCATGGTCTATCCGCTACTCTTCCCACACGGAGAGCCGGGCTATTCTATCGGAATGGAGCACGCCGTGCGCGTCAGTGAGACGAGGCACACTGTCACTTGCATACAATTTTACACATATAGGATAATGGATAGAGACGCGTTCTCTATTTTACATCACTCTGGAAAGTTGTTCCAGCAATACGTGGTAGACAGTTATTGCAAGGCCGAGGCCGACAGGTTGTGGTTTATCAAACGCAACCAGGATAAATTCAGAGTAGATGAATATCAAGGCTTGATGGGCCACCTTGAAAGGACCGCTGAGGGTCACAACCAGAGAGTCGGTAAGGTTGTAATCTTACCTTCTTCTTTCTATGGGTCCTCCCGCCAGATGTATCAGACTTATCAAGATTCCATCGCCATCATGAGGCGGTTCGGAAAACCTGATCTCTTCATCACTTTTACTTGCAACCCTAACTGGCCGGAGATTCAGCTGGAGCTCCGTGGGGTGCAGGAAGCGTGCCATAGGCCCGACTTGGTCTGTCGTGTCTTCAAGACGAAGCTCGACTCTTTCATAGAAGACATTAATGTCAGGCAGATCTTTGGCGTCTGTGTTGCCTTCACGTACTCTATCGAGTTCCAGAAGCGTGGACTGCCTCATTGTCATCTTTTGGTCTTTCTACACAGGGCCGATAAGTTGGATAGCCCGGAGGCCGCGGACAGAGTTATGAGAGCCTGCATACCGTCACCGGCTGAAGAACCACTCCTCCACGAGATCGTCAAAGCCCACATGCTCCATAGGAGGTGTGGCCCTAAAGCCCCGTGCTACAGGGACGGCAAGTGCCGCTTTAATTTCCCCAAGAGTTTCTCCGAAGAGACGGACATGCATCACAAAGGCTTCGTCCAATACAAAAGGCCCAACGATGGCACTGTCGTGGAGTCCGCTGGAAGGACGTATGACAACCGGCATGTGGTGCCTTACAGCCCGTACCTTCTTAAAAAGTACGGTGCTCATATCAATGTGGAGATTTGCTCTTCTATGCAAGCCACGAAATATCTCTTTAAGTACATATTTAAAGGGCATGACAGTGCTACCATTGAGTTTGATCTTCAATGGGACGAGGTTAAGTCTTATCTGGATTGCAGATATGTCAGCTCTCCGGAGGCCTGTTGGAGACTTTTCGCTTACAAGATGCAGGACAAGAACATTGTGATCGTTCGGTTGAACATACATCTGCCCGACCGCCAATCTGTCCTCATACGGGATAACGATGTGAGAGGCGCTCTTGAGAGATCTGCCGCTAGGTTCACTCATCTCACATCCTTCTTCGATATTAATCTTCAGCATAAAGAGCTGCATTTGATGGGAAGACCGTGTTCCTTGGAGGTCTGTCCCCTAACCTTGACGTTCGTCCAGTTTCCACAACATTACTCTTGGATGGAAAAAGAATGCCGATGGAAACCGAGAGAGAAGGGAGGCTTCAACACCCTCGGCAGGGTGGCCAATATCAATCCCGTGGTTTCTGAAGAGCTGTTCCACCTAAGGACGCTTTTACACACGGTTAGAGGTCCGACTTCCTTCGAACACATCAAAACCGTTCACGGCCAAGTCTGTGCTACCTTCAAAGAGGCCTGCCAGCAGCTTCTGCTGTTAGAGAGTGACGATGCCTATGAGACGACGCTTCTGGAAGCCGCCACCTGGCAGATGCCTTCCCAATTGAGAGGCCTGTTCGTCCATATCTTGATTCATTGCAACCCGGCTTCTCCGGTATTATTATATCAATCTATTAAGGAACATCTCATCGACACCAGAATCGTCGATGTAGAAGTCGCCGAGCAAGAGGCTCTTTCGAACATCGCTACGAGGCTATCCGCTTTCGGGAAGTCGTGCGGGGACTTCGGTCTGCCGGAGCCTCGAGTCGAAGCTGATCCGCAAGTCGAGACGTACGACGCCCAGACTGAGGCCGATAAGGCTAGGCGCGAGACAGATACGTTGAACGACGAGCAGAGAGCTCTATTTGACTCTGTCGTGGAGGCCGTCCGGTCGCACGACGAAGGGGAAGAACCTATGGCGAGGGCCTTCTTCGTCGACGGTCCCGGTGGTTCCGGTAAAACGTATGTGTACAATGTCCTCATGCATCTGATCAGAGGAATGGGTCGAACTGCCCGTGCGGTCGCCTGGACCGGTATCGCTGCTATTCTTTTGGAAGGCGGAAAGACTTCCCACGGTCTGTTTCGTTTTCCCGTCCCGCTGGACAGAGACAGTGTGTGTAACATCACCGTGGAGTCGCCCGAGGCTCAGAAACTTAAAGAGTGCAGTCTTATCGTTTGGGACGAGGCCCCTATGGCACCCTGCGATGCTTTGCATGCTGCTGATCGATTGTTGAGAGACATTACTGGAAACGACAGGGTTATTTTCGGTGGCAAAGTTTTATTACTCGGAGGTGATTTTCGCCAGGTTTTGCCTGTTGTGAGAAGAGGCGGAAGAGCCAAGACTGTTCAGCAGTGTCTCAAGTACTCACCTTTATGGAATCAGATCCGAAAATTCAAGTTAAATGTCAATATGAGGGCCGACGAAGGTCAGGATTTCTTCAAGCGTTGGCTTCTCCAGGTCGGAGAAGGCCGGACACCGGTACTGCGGGGACTTCCGGAGGGATACCTCGAGATACCTCAGCAGTGCGTCGTACCACCCGACGCCGATCTTTGTACTGACGTCTTCGGTGATTCTTTGAACGAGCAGGTTGGTGCCCTGAGTGTACTCGAGATTTTATTACTTTTGCTATTCTGAACTATTTCTGTGGGACGTATTTTCTTAATAATTTCCTTCTGTTTCAGATCCTCTCTTCGAGAGCGATTTTATGCCCGAGGAACGAGGAAGTCGACGTCATCAATGATAATATCGTCAAACGCCTCGGCGGAGATGTCCGGAGTTTTCTCAGTACTGATGTCTTGGAGCGACAACAGGAGGACGAGATAATTAACGTACCTATTGAATTTCTTCATTCTCTTAACCCGCCCGGTCTACCACCTCATGAACTTAAATTAACGGTCGGTGCCGTAGTGATGCTACTGAGGAACATGGACACGAGTAACGGTCTGTGCAACGGGACGAGATTGACCGTCCTCAGGATGCAGAATCACGTATTAGACTGTAAAGTGTTAATGGGATCTCATGCCGGTCAACGGGTTCTTCTACCCAGGATTAAACTTTCACCTTCTGATTTAAATTTTCCTTTTTCCTTTTCGAGGAAACAATTTCCAATAAGTCTCGCTTTCGCTTTGACTATAAATAAAAGTCAGGGACAAACTTTCGAACGTGTCGGTATCTATCTCCCGAAACCGGTGTGTTTAGCCACGGACAGTTGTATGTGGCTTTGTCGCGTGCCAGAAGACTGGAGGACGTCAGGATCCAGACCAAGCCGGATCCGGATGTGAAGTACGTCAGAGCCCACGCGGGGAAGACATTTACGCTGAACGTGGTCTATCCAGAAGTTCTTTGAGCAGTTTCAAAATTTTTTTTTAAGTAAGGCTTACATCTATCTCTTATATATACACATTAGTTTTATCTTTCTTTTATTTGCAGTGCCGTATATTGGTTTCATGATATATTAGATTATTTTTCAAAATTACTTATGAGGTGAGTTTATAAATATTTCGATTAAAATTTGCACATGAAACCCCGGTAATGTGGCCATAGCCGGTTCCAAGCCCGGTTGAGAAACACAGAGGAACGGAGTATATAATTTTATGTGATATGATAAACACGGACCAAATGTAAAGGACCTTGAAATAAATTATTTTTTTTCGAGTCCTGCCGCACCGGCTTGCCTGCCGCGTCGGCGACGAGGCCCGCGAAGTTTCGCGGGCACACCATCTGGTTATTCACTAATCAACAACCGAAGTTTTACGTCAAAAAAGGGCTTATTTGGGAATTTATTCCCGCGAGACCCTTTGACAGATTTTTTCAGATTAGTAGATTCTCCTAGGTTGGACCTTGCTCTTTGCTAATATGGGGGTCCCGACCCCCTCCGACCCCCCATCTGCCCGGAAACTCTGTGACCAAGGGGGGCGGTGCAAAAGATGTGAAACACGTTTAGCCCTCGCCTGACCTAACTAAAGGCGATAGAGAATATCGGTTTGTGCCATAATTACCATCGGGTGATCATCATTAACGTTCGCTCCGGAACGATTTTTTAATAGGGGGCTTTTGCCCCCAGTATAATATTTCATTATCTCAGCTTCTATTAAACATTGAGTGAATATTTCTTCACGAAAAATCCTCCGTTTGGTCACCGGTTGTTCTGGGAGTCGTTCCATCTAACAATATTTGGGGGGCTTTTTCCCCCCTAGACGCAACTCTTGAACTAGAAATGATGGAAAAGTATTTTCTTCACTAAAATACTTCGGGTCAGGCACACATTCGATTTAAAACTGTTAGATGTTCTAATTTGACTTTTGGGGGGCTTATTCCCCCCTTGACGCAGTTCCTTAACTAAAAATGTTAAAGAAATAATTTTTTCACTTAAAGTCTTCGTGTCGCGCACACATTCGATTTAAATTTTGTTCGGTGAAAAAATTCGATTTTTGGGGGCATTTTCTCCCCTGGACACAGATCCTAAACTAAAAATGTTGAAGAAGTAATTTATTTATTAAAATTATTCGGGTAGGTGTCACATTTGATTTAAAACTGTTCGCGGTAAAAATTTACTTTTTGGGGATTTTAGGGACTTTTACGCCCCTGGACGCATCTATTGAACTAAAAATGATAAAAAGTAATTTCTTCACAAAAATAGTTCGGGGTGGGCACATATTCAATTTAAAATTGTTCACTGAGAAAATTTAACTTTTTGAAGATGTTGCCCTTTGCCCCCCACCATGGGTATTATTCACTAATTAAGAACCGAAGTTTTACGTCTAAAAAGGGCTTTTGGGAATTTATTCACGCGAGACCCTTTGACAGATTTTTTTCAGATTAGTAGATTCTCCTAAGTTGGACCCTGCTCTTTGATAATATGGGGGTCCCGGCCCCCTCCAACCCCCCATCTGGTCGGAAACTCTAAAAGATGTGAAACACGTTTAGCCCTCGCCTGACCTAACTAAAGTCGATAGAGTATATCGGTTTGTGCCATAATTACCATCGGGTGATCTTCTAACGCTCGCACCGGACCAATTTTTAAATAGGGGCTTTTGCCCCCCCAGTATATTATTTCATTATCTCAGCTTCTATTAAACATTGAGTGAATATTTCTTTACGAAAAATCTTCCTATTGGTCACCGGTTTTTCTGGGAGTCGTTCCATCTAACAATATTTAGGGGGTTTTAGCTCCTCTAGACGCAGCTCTTGAATTAGAAATGATGGAAAAGTATTTTCTTCACTAAAATACTTCGGGTCAGACACACATTCGATTTAAAACTGTTAGATGTGCTTATTTGACTTTGGGGGGCTTTTTCCCCCTTGACGCAGTTCCTTAACTAAAAATGTTAAAGAAATAATTTTTTCACTTAAAGTCTTCGGGTCGCGCACACATTCGATTTAAATTTTGTTCGGTGAGAAAATTCTATTTTGGGGGGTATTTTCTCCCCTGGACACAGATCCTGAACTAAAAATGATGGAGAAGTAATTTATTTATTAAAATTATTTGGGTAGGGGTCACATTTGATTTAAAACTTTTCGCGGTTAAAAATTTACTTTTTGGGGCTTTTAGGGACTTTTACCCCCCTGGACGCAGCTCTTGAACTAAAAATGATAAAAAGTAATTTCTTCACTAAAATAGTTCGGGTCGGGCACATATTCAATTTAAAATTGTTCACTGAAAAAATTTAACTTTTTGAAGATTTTGCCCTTTGCCCCCCACCATGGGTATTATTCACTAATCAAGAACCGAAGTTTTACGTCAAAAAAGGGCTTTTTTGGGAATTTATTCCCGAGAGACCCTTTTGCAGATTTTTTTCAGATTAGTAGATTCTCCTAAGTTGGACATTGCTCTTTGTTAATATGTGGTTCACAACCCCCTCCGACCCCCATCCTGGCCGGAAACTCTGTGACAAAGGGGGGTAGTGCAAAAGATGTGAAACACGTTTAGCCCTCGCCTGACCTAGCTAAAGAAGATAGAGAATATCGGTTTGTGCCATAATTACCATCGGGTGATCATCTAACGTTCGCATCGGACTGATTTTTTAATAGGGGGCTTTTGCCCTCCAAGTATATTATTTCATTATCTCAGTGTCTATTAAACATTGATTGAATATTTCATCACGAAAAAGCCTCCGATTGGTCACCGGTTGTTCTGGGAGTCGTTCCATTTAACAATATTTGGGGGGTTTTGCCCCCCTAGACACGGCTCTTGAACTAGAAATGTGGAAAAGTATTTTCTTCACTAAAATACTTCGAGTCAGGCACACATTCAATTTAAAACTGTTAGATGTGCTAATTTGACATTTGGGGAGCTTTTGCACCCCTGGACGCAGTTCCTTAACTAAAAATGTTAAAGAAATAATTTTTTCACTAAAAGTCTTCGGGTCGCACACACGTTAGATTTAAATTTTGTTCGGTAAGAAAATTCGATTTTTAGGGCATTTTCTCCCCTGGACACAGATCCTGAACTAAGAATGATAGAGAAGTAATTTATTTATTAAAATTATTTGGGTAGGGGTCACATTTGATTTAAAACTGTTCGCGGTAAAAATTTACTTTTTGGGGCTTTTAGGGACTTTTACCCCCCTGGACGCAGCTCTTGAACTAAAAATGATAAAAAGTAATTTCTTCACTAAAATAGTTCGGGTCGGGCACATATTCAATTTAAAATTGTTCACTGAAAAAATTTAACTTTTTGAAGATTTTGCCCTTTGCCCCCCACCATGGGTATTATTCACTAATCAAGAACCGAAGTTTTACGTCAAAAAAGGGCTTTTTTGGGAATTTATTCCCGAGAGACCCTTTTGCAGATTTTTTTCAGATTAGTAGATTCTCCTAAGTTGGACATTGCTCTTTGTTAATATGTGGTTCACAACCCCCTCCGACCCCCATCCTGGCCGGAAACTCTGTGACAAAGGGGGGTAGTGCAAAAGATGTGAAACACGTTTAGCCCTCGCCTGACCTAGCTAAAGAAGATAGAGAATATCGGTTTGTGCCATAATTACCATCGGGTGATCATCTAACGTTCGCATCGGACTGATTTTTTAATAGGGGGCTTTTGCCCTCCAAGTATATTATTTCATTATCTCAGTGTCTATTAAACATTGATTGAATATTTCATCACGAAAAAGCCTCCGATTGGTCACCGGTTGTTCTGGGAGTCGTTCCATTTAACAATATTTGGGGGGTTTTGCCCCCCTAGACACGGCTCTTGAACTAGAAATGTGGAAAAGTATTTTCTTCACTAAAATACTTCGAGTCAGGCACACATTCAATTTAAAACTGTTAGATGTGCTAATTTGACATTTGGGGAGCTTTTGCACCCCTGGACGCAGTTCCTTAACTAAAAATGTTAAAGAAATAATTTTTTCACTAAAAGTCTTCGGGTCGCACACACGTTAGATTTAAATTTTGTTCGGTAAGAAA
The DNA here is from genome assembly GCA_033556935.1 of Timema podura. Lineage (NCBI taxonomy): Eukaryota > Metazoa > Arthropoda > Insecta > Phasmatodea > Timematidae > Timema > Timema podura. The sequence goes on from JAVRXN010000014.1 coordinate 59,016,129, forward strand.
ATTCGATTTTTAGGGCATTTTCTCCCCTGGACACAGATCCTGAACTAAGAATGATAGAGAAGTAATTTATTTATTAAAATTATTTGGGTAGGGGTCACATTTGATTTAAAACTGTTCGCGGTAAAAATTTACTTTTTGGGGCTTTTAGGGACTTTTACCCCCCTGGACGCAGCTCTTGAACTAAAAATGATAAAGAAGTAATTTATTCACTAAAATAGTTCGGGTCGGGCTCATATTCAATTTAAAATTGTTCACTGAGAAAATTTAACTTTTTGAAGATTTTGCCCTTTGCCCCCCACCATGGGTATTATTCACTAATCAAGAACCGAAGTTTTACGTCAAAAAAGGGCTTTTTGGGAATTTATTCCGGTGAGACCCTTTGACAGATTTTGTTCAGATTAGTAGATTCTCCTAATTTGGACCTTGCTCTTTGCTAATATGGGGGTCCAGACCCCCTCCGACTCCCCATCTGGCCGGAAACTCTGTGACCAATGGGGGCGGTGCAAAAGATGTGAAACACGTTTAGCCCTCGCCTGACCTAACTAAAGGCGATAGAGAATATCGGTTTGTGCCATAATTACCATCGGGTGATCATCTAACGTTCGATCCGGACCGATTATTTAATAGGGGGCTTTTGCCCCCAGTATAATATTTCATTATCTCAACTTCTATTAAACATTGAACACGAAAAATTCTCCGATTGGTCACCGGTTGTTCTGGGAGTCGTTCCATCTAACATTATTTGGGGGCTTTTGCCCCCCTTGACGCAACTCTTGAACTAGAAATGAAGGAAAAGTATTTTCTTCACTAAAATACTTCGGGTAAGGCACACATTCGATTTAAAACTGTTGGATGTGCTAATTTGACTTTTGGGGGCTTTTGCCCCCCTGGACGCAGTTGCTTAACTAAAAATGTTAAAGAAATAATTTTTTCACTAAAAGTCTTCGGGTCGCGCATACATTCGATTTAAATTTTGTTCGGTCAGAAAATTCGATTTTTGGGGGCATTTTCTCCACTGGACACAGATCCTGAACTAAAAATGATGGGGAAGTAATTTATTTATTAAAATAATGCGGGTAAAGGTCACATTTGATTTAAAACTGTTCGCGGGAAAAATTTACTTTTTGGTGCTTTTATGGACTTTTACCCCCCTGGACGCAGCTCTTGAACTAAAAATGATAAAGAAGTAATATCTTCAATAAAATAGTGTGGTTCGGGCACATATTCAATTTAAAATTGTTCACTGAGAAAATTTAACTTTTTGAAGATTTTGCCCTTTGCCCCCCACCATGGGTATTATTCACTAATCAAGAACCGAAGTTTTACATCAAAAAAGGGCTTTTTTAGGAATTTATTCCCGCGAGACCCTTTGACAGATTTTTTTCAGATTAGTAGATTCTCCTAAGTTGGACCTTGCTCTTTGCTAATATGAGTGTCCCGACCACCTACGACCCCACATCTGGCTGGAAACTCTGTGACCATGGGGGGCGGTGCAAAAGATGTGAAACACGTTTAGCCCTCACCTGACCTAACTAAAGGCGATAGAGAATATCAGTTTGTGCCTTAATTACCAGCGGGTGATCTTCTAACGTTCGCAAAGGACCGATTTTTTAATAGGGGGCTTTTGCCCCCCAGTATATTATTTCATTATCTCAGCTTCTATTAAACATTGAGTGAATAGTTCATCACGAAAAAACCTCCGATTGGTCACCGGTTGTTCTGGGAGTCGTTCCATTTAACAATATTTGGGGGGTTTTGCCCCCCTAGACACGGCTCTTGAATTAGAAATGTGGAAAAGTATTTTCTTCACTAAAATACTTCGAGTCAGGCACACATTCAAATTAAAACTGTTAGATGTGCTAATTTGACTTTTGGGGAGCTTTTGCACCCCTTGACGCAGTTCCTTAACTAAAAATGTTAAAGAAATAATTTTTTTACTAAAAGTCTTCGGGTTGCACACACGTTCGATTTAAATTTTGTTCGGTGATAAAATTTGATTTTTGGGGGCATTTTCTCCCCTGGACACAGATCCTGAACTAAAAATGATGGAGAAGTAATTTATTTATTAAAATTATTCGGGTAGGGGTCACATTTGATTTAAAACTGTTCGCGGTAAAAATTTACTTTTTGGGGATTTTAGGGACTTTTACGCCCCTGGACGCATCTCTTGAACTAAAAATGATAAAAATTAATTTCTTCACTAAAATAGTTCGGGTTGGGCACATATTCAATTTAAAATTGTTCAATGAGAAAATTTAACTTTTTGAAGATTTTGCCCTTTACCCCCACCATGGGTATTATTCACTAATCAAGAACCGAAGTTTTACGTCAAAAAAGGGCTTTTTGGGAATTTATTCACGCGAGACCCTTTGACAGATTTTTTTCAGATTAGTAGATTCTCCTAAGTTGGACCCTGCTCTTTGATAATATGGGGGTCCCGACCCCCTCCAACCCCCCATCTGGTAGGAAACTCTATGACCAAGGGGGGCGGTGCAAAAGATGTGAAACACGTTTAGCCCTCGCCTGACCTAACTAAAGGCGATAGAGTATATCGGTTTGTGCCATAATTACCATCGGGTGATCTTCTAACGCTCGCACCGGACCGATTTTTAAATAGGGGCTTTTTCCCCCCAGTATATTATTTCATTATCTCAGCTTCTATTAAACATTGAGTGAATATTTCTTTACGAAAAATCTTCCTATTGGTCACAGGTTTTTCTGGGGTCGTTCCATCTAACAATATTTAGGGGGTTTTAGCTCCTCTAGACGCAGCTCTTGAATTAGAAATGATGGAAAAGTATTTTCTTCACTAAAATACTTCGGGTCAGGCACACATTCGATTTAAAACTGTTAGATGTGCTTATTTGACTTTGGGTGGCTTTTTCCTCCCTTGACGCAGTTCCTTAACTAAAAATGTTAAAGAAATAATTTTTTCACTTAAAGTCTTCGGGTCGCGCACACATTCGATTTAAATTTTGTTCGGTGAGAAAATTCTATTTTTGGGGGTATTTTCTCCCCTGGACACAGATCCTGAACTAAAAATGATGGAGAAGTAATTTATTTATTAAAATTATTTGGGTAGGGGTCACATTTGATTTAAAACTGTTCGCGGTAAAAATTTACTTTTTGGGCTTTTAGGGACTTTTACCCCCCTGGACGCAGCTCTTGAACTAAAAATGATAAAGAAGTAATTTCTTCACTAAAATATTTCGGGTCGGTTCATATTCATTTTTAAATTGTTCACTGAGAAAATTTAACTTTTTGAAGATTTTGCCGTTAGCCCCCCACCATGGGTATTATTCACTAATATAGGAACCGAAGTTTTACGTCAAAAAAGGGCTTTTTTGGGAATTTATTCCCGCGAGACCCTTTGACAGATTTTTTTCAGATTAGTAGATTCTCCTAAGTTCGACCTTGCTCTTTGCTAATATGGGGGTCCCGACCCCCTCCGACCCCCCATCTGCCCAGAAATTCTGTGACCAAGGGGGCGGTGCAAAAGATGTGAAACACGTTTAGCCCTCGCCTGACCTAGCTAAAGAAGATAGAGAATATCGGTTTGTGCCATAATTACCATCGGGTGATCATCTAACGTTCGCATCGGACTGTATTTTTAATAGGGGGCTTTTGCCCTCCAAGTATATTATTTCATTATCTCAGTGTCTATTAAACATTGATTGAATATTTCATCACGAAAAAGCCTCCGATTGGTCACCGGTTGTTCTTGGAGTCGTTCCATTTAACAATATTTGGGGGGGTTTTGCCCCCCTAGACACGGCTCTTGAACTAGAAATGTGGAAAAGTATTTTCTTCACTAAAATACTTCGAGTCAGGCACACATTCAATTTAAAACTGTTAGATGTGCTAATTTGACTTTTGGGGAGCTTTTGCACCCCTGGACGCAGTTCCTTAACTAAAAATGTTAAAGAAATAATTTTTTCACTAAAAGTCTTCGGGTCGCACACACGTTAGATTTAAATTTTGTTCGGTAAGAAAATTCGATTTTTAGGGGCATTTTCTCCCCTGGACACAGATCCTGAACTAAGAATGATAGAGAAGTAATTTATTTATTAAAATTATTTGGGTAGGGGTCACATTTGATTTAAAACTGTTCGCGGTAAAAATTTACTTTTTAGGGCTTTTAGGGACTTTTACCCCCCTGGACGCAGCTCTTGAACTAAAAATGATAAACAAGTAATTTCTTCACTAAAATAGTTCGGGTCGGGCTCATATTCAATTTAAAATTGTTCACTGAGAAAATTTAACTTTTTGAAGATTTTTCCCTTTGCCCCCCACCATGGGTATTATTCACTAATCAAGAACCGAAGTTTTACGTCAAAAAAGGGCTTTTTTGGGAATTTATTCCGGTGAGACCCTTTGACAGATTTTGTTCAGATTAGTAGATTCTCCTAAGTTGGACCTAGCTCTTTGCTAATATGGGGGTCCAGACCCCCTCCGACTCCCCATCTGGCCGGAAACTCTGTGACCAATGGGGGCGGTGCAAAAGATGTGAAACACGTTTAGCCCTCGCCTGACCTAACTAAAGGCGATAGAGAATATCGGTTTGTGCCATAATTACCATCGGGTGATCATCTAACGTTCGATCCGGACCGATTATTTAATAGGGGGCTTTTGCCCCCAGTATAATATTTCATTATCTCAGCTTCTATTAAACATTGAACACGAAAAATTCTCCGATTGGTCACCGGTTGTTCTGGGAGTCGTTCCATCTAACAATATTTGGGGGCTTTTGCCCCCCTTGACGCAAGTCTTGAACTAGAAATGAAGGAAAAGTATTTTCTTCACTAAAATACTTCGGGTAAGGCACACATTCGATTTAAAACTGTTGGATGTGCTAATTTGACTTTTGGGGGCTTTTGCCCCCCTGGACGCAATTCCTTAACTAAAAATGTTAAAGAAATAATTTTTTCACTAAAAGTCTTCGGGTCGCGCATACATTCGATTTAAATTTTGTTCGGTCAGAAAATTCGATTTTTGGGGGCATTTTCTCCACTGGACACAGATCCTGAACTAAAAATGATGGGGAAGTAATTTATTTATTAAAATAATGCGGGTAAAGGTCACATTTGATTTAAAACTGTTCGCGGGAAAAATTTACTTTTTGGTGCTTTTATGAACTTTTACCCCCCTGGACGCAGCTCTTGAACTAAAAATGATAAAGAAGTAATATCTTCACTAAAATAGTGTGGTTCGGGCACATATTCAATTTAAAATTGTTCACTGAGAAAATTTAACTTTTTGAAGATTTTGCCCTTTGCCCCCCACCATGGGTATTATTCACTAATCAAGAACCGAAGTTTTACATCAAAAAAGGGCTTTTTTAGGAATTTATTCCCGCGAGACCCTTTGACAGATTTTTTTCAGATTAGTAGATTCTCCTAAGTTGGACCTTGCTCTTTGCTAATATGGGGGTCCCGACCACCTACGACCCCACATCTGGCTGGAAACTCTGTGACCATGGGGGGCGGAGCAAAAGATGTGAAACACGTTTAGCCCTCACCTGACCTAACTAAAGGCGATAGAGAATATCAGTTTGTGCCTTAATTACCAGCGGGTGATCTTCTAACGCTCGCAAAGGACCGATTTTTTAATAGGGGGTTTTGCCCCCCAGTATATTATTTCATTATCTCAGCTTCTATTAAACATTGAGTGAATAGTTCATCACGAAAAAACCTCCGATTGGTCACCGGTTGTTCTGGGAGTCGTTCCATCTAACAATATTTGGGGGGCTTTTGCTCTCCTAGACGCAGCTCTTGAACTAAAAATGATGGAAAAGTATTTTCTTCACTAAAATACTTCGGGTCAGGCACACATTCGATTTAAAACTGTTAGATATGCTAATTTGACTTTTGGGGTGCTTTTGCCCCCCTGGACGCAGTTCCTTAACTAAAAATGTTAAAGAAATAATTTTTTCACTAAAAGTCTTCGTGTCGCGCACACATTCGATTTAAATTTTGTTCGGTGAGAAAATTCGATTTTTGGGGGCATTTTCTCCCCTGGACACAGATCCTGAACTAAAAATGATGGAAAAGTAATTTATTTATTAAAATTACTAGCTTTTGCCCGCGGCTTCGCTCGCGTTAATGTAGATTTTATCAATAAATTCAGGTTGTCGATTGACACAGGGAATTTAACAATAAAAACGATGAACATATTGAGGTTGTTAGTCAATAGAGGTAGAGATAAAGAAAAAAAACTACACAATATAAATCAGGATTAAGTGTAGGAGTAGAAAAGAAGTAGTGGAGTGTGTGTCAGTAGAGTAATAGGTTATGCCTTGCCACGAATTGGAAGATCCTACTCCATCTTAAATTTTACTTACAGTTAATTTAAATCCCTTATTTACTCCGCTTGTTCTTGACCGTTGCAATCATGGGCACAGAATAGATCATTATTTTAGGACGCTCCTATATACTATGTTGTATGTCCTTCCATTTGGCACAAATATATACAAATTCTGGGCATTGGACACACGCGAACAGGCTACATATAGCTGGCCATGGTAAAAACATGGCATTTCCAAATGCACCCCTGCTACCTGCAATGTTGGCCCTTGCGCTTTGTTAATAGTAAAAGCAAAACTAAGTTTGATTGGAAACTGGAGTCTTTTGAATTGAAATGGTAGGTCAGTGGGGATTATTGGAATTCGAGGTATGATTACAGTTTCCCCTTTTCCCACACCTGTTAAAATGGTGGCACACATTATATTTTGCCCTAATTGTGTAATTGAAGCCTCGTCCCATTACATAAACGGGGTGCATCTAAATTTCGCATAAGCATAACTGGTACACCTAATTTTAATTGTAGTTTATGCGAGGGTACACCCGATAGCTCCAGAGAATTTAAAAACTCAGCGGGATATGTAGTGCTCTGTTCTGTGTCCATGATTGTATCTATTGACAAATACTCCTTTATTTCTCCCTGCATCTCTTTCAAAATGTCAGTGTTGATTTTGTTAACGATTTCATTTTTTGGTGCAAGAATTGCTCTTGCACACAACCAATGATCACAATTTAAATTTAGTTGTAAGTCTGGGTAAACTTTAGCAATGAGCTCCAAATCATTTTCCACCAAATTACAGAATTCCCCTGTAAGTAAAATACAGCCTTCAGCATTCGTGTCCAAACGTCCATCGCCAATTTTCAATAGTGTCTCTACATAATGTCCTGAATCTACGTCATTATAAAGGTGGACTCTCATATTCGTTGTTAGGCTGAATTTTTTCACTTTTGCCCACAATCTTGATGACTTGAGACAGGCTTTGATTTCATCTGCATGTGTGTCCCTCTGGATCACCGGTAGAGTTTGTCGGAAGTCACCAGCCCGTAAAACTACCATTCGTCCCATAATAACTGTACTGTCTCGCAAGTCCTGAAGAGTTTGGTTTAACGCTTCTATAGCTTTTCTTGTGGGACATCGTACTTTCATCCCACACTAAAAGTTTACATTGTCGTAGCATCATACCTCGAGAGCTATTTTTGCTGAAATGAATAATACCAAACTTTTTACGACAATTTTTTCATTTACCATAACGGGGTGAACAGACAGAGCTTAATTAGCTGAATATAATCATTTTTAATCATTTTAAGATAGATGTGCCTAAAATAACTCGGCAAAAGATTTTTATTCAGGGTATCAGATTTTCTTCTGGGATACCACAGGTCCCTTTTTCTGTACTCCAGGCATCATGTTGCAATTAATTTATTCATATCAGTAGGCTGAGATGTTAAGCTGGACGACCGTCTAACAGTTATTTTTTTCTATCTGTCAGGTACAGTACTTTTTTCTGGATGAAAGGTACCCTATTTCCTTTTCTGTACCCATGACAACGTGTATGCGAAATTTCATGATGATCAGTCGAGTAGTTTAGGCGTGAAAGCGTAACAAACAATAACAAACAAACAAACTCACATTCACATTTTTTCTGGATGAAAGGTACCCTATGTCCTTTTTTGTACCCATGACAACGTGTATGAGAAATTTCATGATGATCGGTCGAGTAGTTTAGGCGTGAAAGCGTAACAAACAATAACAAACATACAAACAAACAAACTCACATTCGCATTTTTTCTGAATGAAAGGTACCCTATATCCTTTTCTGTACCCATGACAACGTGTATGCGAAATTTCATGATGATCGGTCGAGTAGTTTAGGCGTGAAAGCGTAACAAACAATAACAAACAAACAAACAAACTCACATTCGCAATTTTTCTCGATGAAAGGTACCCTATGTCCTTTTATGTACCCATGACAAAGTGTATGCGAAATTTCATGATGATCGGTTGAGTAGTTTAGGCGTAAAAGCGTAACAAACAATAACAAACAAACAAACAAAAAAACTCACATTAACATTTTTTCTGGATGAAAGGTACCCTATGTCCTTTTCTGTACCCATTATAACGTGTATGCGAAATTTCATGATGATCGGTCGAGTAGTTTAGGCGTGAAAGCGTAACAAACAAACAAACAAACAAACAAACTCACATTCGCATTTATAATAGTAAGGATTCTGTTAGGGGTCACATTTGATTTAAAACTGTTCGCGGTAAAAATTTACTTTTTGGGGCTTTTAGGGACTTTTACCCCCCTGGACGCAGCTCTTGAACTAAAAATGATAAAGAAGTAATTTCTTCACTAAAATAGTTCGGGTCGGGGACATATTCAATTTAAAATTGTTCACTGAGAAAATTAACTTTTTGAAGATTTTACCCTTTACCCCCCACCATGGGTATTAATCACTAATCAAGAACCGAAGTTTTACGTCAAAAAAGGGCTTTTTTGGGAATTTATTCCCGCGATACCCTTTGACAGATTTTTTTCAGATTAGTAGATTCTCCTAAGTAGGACCTTGCTCTTTGCTAATATGGGGGTCCTGACCACCTACGACCACCATCTGGCCGGAAACTCTGTGACCATGGGGGGCGGTGCAAAAGATGTGAAACACGTTTAGCCCTCGCCTGACCTAACTAAAGGCGATGAGAATATCAGTTTGTGCCATAATTACGATCGGGTGATCTTAACGCTCGCAAAGGACCGATTTTTTAATAGGGGGCTTTTGCCCCCCCAGTTGATTATTATATTATCTCAGCTTCTATTAAACATTGAGTGAATATTTCTTCACGAAAAATCCTCCGATTGGTCACCGTTTGTTCTGGAGTCGTTCCATCTAACAATATTTGGGGGCTTTTGCCCCCCTAGACGCAGCTCTTGAACTAGAAATGATGGAAAAGTATTTTCTTCACTAAAATACTTCGGGTCAGGCACACATTCGATTTAAAACTGTTAGATGTGCTAATTTGACTTTTGGGGGCTTTTGCCCCCTGGACGCAGTTCCTTAACTAAAAATGTTAAAGAAATAATTTTTTCACTAAAAGGCTTCGTGTCGCGCACACATTCGATTATATTTTGTTCGGTGGAAAATTCGATTTTTGGGGGCATTTTCTCCCCTGGACACAGATCCTGAACTAAAAATGATGGGAAGTAATTTATTTATTAAAATTATTCGGGTAGGGGTCCTTTGATTTAAAACTGTTCGCGGTAAAAATATTTACTTTTTGGGGCTTTTAGGGACTTTTACCCCCCTGACGCAGCTCTTGAAATAAAAATGATAAAGAAGTAATTTCTTCACTAAAATAGTTCGGGTAGGGCATCATATTCAATTTAAAATTGTTCACTGAGAAAATTTAACTTTTTGAAGATTTTGCCCTTTGCCCCCCACCATGGGTATTATTCACTAATCAAGAACCGAAGTTTTACGTCAAAAAAGGGCTTTTTTGGGAATTTATTCCCGCGAACCCTTTGACAGATTTTTTTCAGATTAGTAGATTCTCCTAAGTGGACCTTGCTCTTTGCTAATATGGGGTTCCGACCCCTACGTCCCCACTCTTGCCGGAAACTCTGTGACCAAGGGGGGCGGTGCAAAAGATGTGAAACACGTTTAGCCCTCGCCTCGACCTAACTAAAGAAGATAGAGAATATCGGTTTGTTCCTTAATTACCATCGGGTGATCATCTAACGTTCGCACAGGACCGATTTTTTTAATAGGGGGCTTTTAACCCCCCAGTATATTATTTTATTATCTCATCTTCTATTAAACATTGAGATGAATATTTCATCACGAAAAATCCTCCGATTGGTCACCGGTTGTTCTGGGAGTCGTTCCATCTAACAATATTTGGGGGGCTTTTGCCCCCTAGAAGCAGCTCTTGAACTAGAAATGATGGAAAAGTATTTTCTTCACTAAAATACTTCGGATCAGGCACACATTCGATTTAAAATTGTTAGATGTGCTAATTTGACTTTTGGGGGCTTTTGCCCCCCTGGACGCAGTTCCTTAACTAAAAATGTTAAAGAAATAATTTTTTCACTAAAAGTCTTCGGGTCGCCACACATTTATTTAAATTTTGAAGGTGAGAAAATTCGATTTTTGGGGGCATTTTCTCCTTTGGACACAGATCCTGAAATAAAAATGATGGAGAAGTAATTTATTTATTAAAATTATTCGGGTAGGGGTCACATTTGATTTAAAACTGTTCGCGGTAAAAATTTACTTTTTGGGGCTTTTAGGAACTTTTACCCCCCTGGACGCAGCTCTTGAACTAAAAATGATAAAGAAGTAATTTCTTCACTAAAATAGTTCGGGTGGGCCATATTCAATTTAAAATTTTTCACTATGAAAATTTAACTTTTTGAAGATTTTGCCCTTTGCCCCCCACCATGGGTATTATTCACTAATCAAGAACCGAAATTTACGTCAAAAAAAGGGCTTATTTGGGAATTTATTCCGGGAGACCCTTTGACAGATTTTTTTCAGATTAGTAGATTCTCCTAAGTTGGACCTTGCTCTTTGCTAATATGTGGGTCCAGAACCCTCCGTCTCCCCATCTGGCCGGAAACTCTGTGACCAAGGGGGCGGTGCAAAAGATGTGAAACACGTTTAGCCCTCGCCTGACATAACTAAAGAAGATAGAGAATAATGGTTTGTGCCATAATTACCATCGGGTGATCATCTAACGTTCGCACCGGACCGATTTTTTTAATAGTTGTCTTTTACCCCCCAGTATATTATTTCATTATCTCAGCTTCTATTAAACATTGAGTGAAGATTTCATCACGAAAAATCCTCCGATTGGTCACCGGTTGTTCTGGGAGTCGTTCCATCTAACAATATTTGGGGGGCTTTTGCCCCCTAGACGCAGCTCTTGAACTAGAAATGATGGAAAAGTATTTTCTTCACTAAAATACTTCGGGTCAGGCACACATTCGATTTAAAACTGTTAAATGTGCTAATTTGACTTTTGGGGGGCTTTTGCCCCCTGGACGCAGTTCCTTAACTAAAAATGTTAAAGAAATAATTTTTTCACTAAAAGTCTTCGGGTTGCGCACACATTCGATTTAAATTTTGTTCTGTGAGAAAATTCGATTTTTTGGGGGCATTTTCTCCCCTGGACACAGATCCTGAACTAAAAATGATGGAGAAGTAATTTATTTATTAAAATTATTCGGGTAGGGGTCACATTTGATTTAAAACTGTTCGCGGTAAAAATTTACTTTTTGGGCTTTTAGGGACTTTTACCCCCCTGGACGCAGCTCTTGAACTAAAAATGATAAAGAAGTAATTTCTTCACTAAAATAGTTCGGGTCGGGCACATATTCAATTTAAAATTGTTCACTGAGAAAATTTAACTTTTTGAAGATTTGCCCTTTCCCCCCACCATGGGTATTATTCACTAATCAAGAACCGAAGTTTTACGTCAAAAAAGGGCTTTTTTGGGAATTTATTCCCGCGAGACCTTTGACAGATTTTTTCAGATTAGTATTCTCCTAAGTTGGACATTGCTCTTTGCTAATATGGGGTCTCGACTACCTACGACCCCCCATCTGGCCGGAAACTCTGTGACCAAGGGGGCGGTGCAAAAGATGTGAAACACGTTTAAGCCCTCGCCTGACCTAACTAAAGGCAAGATAGAGAATAATGGTTTGTGCCATAATTACCATGGGTGATCATCTAACGTTCGCACCGGACCGATTTTTTAATAGTGGTCTTTTAGCCCCCCAGTATATTATTTCATTATCTCAGCTTCTATTAAACATTGAGTGAAATTTCATCACGAAAAATCCTCCGATTGGTCACCGGTTGTTCTGGGAGTCGTTCCATCTAACAATATTTGGGGGCTTTTGCCCCCTAGACGCAGCTCTTGAACTAGAAATGATGGAAAAGTATTTTCTTCACTAAAATACTTCGGGTCAGGCACACATTCGATTTAAAACTGTTAGATGTGCTAATTTGACTTTTGGGGGGCTTTTGCCCCCTGGACGCAGTTCCTTAACTAAAAATGTTAAAGAAATAATTTTTTCACTAAAAGTCTTCGGGTTGCGCACACATTCGATTTAAATTTTGTTCTGGTGAGAAAATTCGATTTTTGGGGCATTTTCTCCCCTTGGACACAGATCCTGAACTAAAAATGATGGAGAAGTAATTTATTTATTAAAATTATTCGGGTAGGGGTCACATTTGATTTAAAACTGTTCGCGGTAAAAATTTACTTTTTGGGGCTTTTAGGGACTTTTACCCCCCTGGACGCAGCTCTTAAACTAAAAATGATAAAGAAGTAATTTCTTCACTAAAATAGTTCGGGTCGGGCACATATTCAATTTAAAATTGTTCACTGAGAAAATTTAACTTTTTGAAGATTTTGCCCTTTTCCCCCCACCATGGGTATTATTCACTAATCAAGAACCGAAGTTTTACGTCAAAAAAGGGCTTTTTTGGGAATTTATTCCCGCGAGACCTTTAACAGATTTTTTTCAATTAGTAGATTCTCCTAAGTTGGACCTTGCTCTTTGCTAATATGGGGTTCCCGACCCCTCCGACCCCCCATCTGGCCGGAAACTCTGTGACAAGGGGGGGATGTAAAATATGTGAAACACGTTTAGCCCTCGCCTGACCTAACTAAAGGCGATAGAGAATATCAGTTTGTGCCATAATTACCATCGGGTGATCTCTAACGTCGCACCGGACCGATTTTTTAATAGGGGGCTTTTGCCCCCCAAGTATATTATTTCATTATCTCCGCTTCTATTAAACATTGAGTGAATATTTCATCACGAAAAATCCTCCGATTGGTCACCGGTTGTTCTGGGAGTCGTTCCATCTAACAATATTTGAAGGCTTTTGCCCCCATAGACGCAACTCTTGAACTAGAAATGATGGGAAAAGTTTTTTCTTCACTAAAATACTTCGGGTCAGGCACACATTCGATTAAAAACTTTAGATGTGCTAATTTGACTTTTCGGGGGCTTTTGCCCCCTGGACGCAGTTCCTTAACTAAAAATGTTAAAGAAATAATTTTTTCATAAAAGTCTTCGGGTCGCGCACACATTCGATTTAAATTTTGTTCGGGTGAGAAAATTCGATTTTTGGGGGCATTTTCTCCCCTGGACACAGATCCTGAACTAAAAATGTGGAGAAGTAATTTATTTATTAAAAATATTCGGGTAGGGGTCACATTTGATTTAAAACTGTTCGCGGTAAAAATTTACTTTTTGGGGCTTTTAGGGACTTTTACCCCCCTGGACCAGCTCTTGAACTAAAAATGATAAAGAAGTAATTTCTTCACTAAAATAGTTCGGGTCGGGCACATATTCAATTTAAAATTGTTCACTGAGAAAATTTAACTTTTTGAAGATTTTGCCCTTTGCCCCCCACCATGGGTATTATTCACTAATCAAGAACCGAAGTTTTACGTCAAAAAAGGGCTTTTTGGGAATTTATTCCCGCGAGACCCTTTGACAGATTTTTTTCAGATTAGTAGATTCTCCTAAGTTGGACATTGCTCTTTGCTAATATGGGGGTCCGACTACCTATGACCCCCATCTGGCCGGAAACTCTGTGACCAAGGGGGGCGGTGCAAAAGATGTGAAACACGTTTAACCCTCGCCTGACCTAACTAAAGGCGATAGAGAATATCGGTTTGTGCCATAATTAACATTGGGTGATCATCTAACGTTCGCACCGGAACGATTTTTTAATAGGGGGCTTTTGCCCTCCAAGTATATTATTTCATTATCTCAGTGTCTATTAAACATTGATGAATATTTCATCACGAAAAAGCCTCCGATTGGTCAACGGTTGTTCTGGGAGTCGTTCCATTTAACAATATTTGGGGGGCTTTTGCCCCCCTAGACGGCTCTTGAACTAGAAATGTGGAAAAGTATTTTCTTCACTAAAATACTTCGAGTCAGGCACACATTCATTTAAAACTGTTAGATGTGCTAATTTGACTTTTGGGGAGCTTTTGCACCCCTGGACGCAGTTCCTTAACTAAAAATGTTAAAGAAATAATTTTTTCACTAAAAGTCTTCGGGTCGCACACACGTTAGATTTAAATTTTTTCGGTAAGAAAATTCGATTTTTAGGGGCATTTTCTCCCTGGACACAGATCCTGAACTAAGAATGATAGAGAAGTAATTTATTTATTAAAATTATTTGGGTAGGGGTCACATTTGATTTAAAACTGTTCGCGGTAAAAATTTACTTTTTGGGGCTTTTAGGGACTTTTACACCCCTGGACGCAGCTCTTGAACTAAAAATGATAAAGAAGTAATTTCTTCACTAAAATAGTTCGGGTCGGGCTCATATTCAATTTAAAATTGTTCACTGAGAAAATTTAACTTTTGAAGATTTTGCCCTTTGCCCCCCACCATGGGTATTATTCACTAATCAAGAACCGAAGTTTTACGTCAAAAAAGGGCTTTTTTGGGAATTTATTCCGGTGAGACCCTTTGACAGATTTTGTTCAGATTAGTAGATTCTCCTAATTTGGACCTTGCTCTTTGCTAATATGGTGGTCCAGACACCCTCCGACTCCCCATCTGGCCGGAAAACTCTGTGACCAATGGGGGCGGTGCAAAAGATGTGAAACACGTTTAGCCCTCGCCTGACCTAACTAAAGGCGATAGAGAATATCGGTTTGTGCCATAATTACCATCGGGTGATCATCTAACGTTCGATCCGGACCGATTATTTAATAGGGGGCTTTTGCCCCCAGTATAATATTTCATTATCTCAACTTCTATTAAACATTGAACACGAAAAATCTCCGATTGGTCACCGGTTGTTCTGGGAGTCGTTCCATCTAACATTATTTGGGGGCTTTTGCCCCCCTTGACGCAACTCTTGAACTAGAAATGAAGGAAAAGTATTTTCTTCACTAAAATACTTCGGGTAAGGCACACATTCGATTTAAAACTGTTGGATGTGCTAATTTGACTTTTGGGGGCTTTTGCCCCCCTGGACGCAGTTGCTTAACTAAAAATGTTAAAGAAATAATTTTTTCACTAAAAGTCTTCGGGTCGCGCATACATTCGATTTAAATTTTGTTCGGTCAGAAAATTCGATTTTTGGGGGCATTTTCTCCACTGGACACAGATCCTGAACTAAAAATGATGGGGAAGTAATTTATTTATTAAAATAATGCGGGTAAAGGTCACATTTGATTTAAAACTGTTCGCGGGAAAAATTTACTTTTTGGTGCTTTTATGGACTTTTACCCCCCTGGACGCAGCTCTTGAACTAAAAATGATAAAGAAGTAATATCTTCACTAAAATAGTGTGGTTCGGGCACATATTCAATTTAAAATTGTTCACTGAGAAAATTTAACTTTTTGAAGATTTTGCCCTTTGCCCCCCACCATGGGTATTATTCACTAATCAAGAACCGAAGTTTTACATCAAAAAAGGGCTTTTTTAGGAATTTATTCCCGCGAGACCCTTTGACAGATTTTTTTCAGATTAGTAGATTCTCCTAAGTTGGACCTTGCTCTTTGCTAATATGGGGTCCCGACCACCTACGACCCCACATCTGGCTGGAAACTCTGTGACCATGGGGGCGGTGCAAAAGATGTGAAACACGTTTAGCCCTCAACTGACCTAACTAAAGGCGATAGAGAATATCAGTTTGTGCCTTAATTACCAGCGGGTGATCTTCTAACGCTCGCAAAGGACCGATTTTTTAATAGGGGGCTTTTGCCCCCCAGTATATTATTTCATTATCTCAGCTTCTATTAAACATTGAGTGAATAGTTCATCACGAAAAAACCTCCGATTGGTCACCGGTTGTTCTGGGAGTCGTTCCATTTAACAATATTTGGGGGGTTTTGCCCCCTAGACACGGCTCTTGAATTAGAAATGTGGAAAAGTATTTTCTTCACTAAAATACTTCGAGTCAGGCACACATTCAAATTAAAACTGTTAGATGTGCTAATTTGACTTTGGGGAGCTTTTGCACCCCTTGACGCAGTTCCTTAACTAAAAATGTTAAAGAAATAATTTTTTCACTAAAAGTCTTCGGGTCGCACACACGTTCGATTTAAATTTTGTTCGGTGATAAAATTTGATTTTTGGGGGCATTTTCTCCCCTGGACACAGATCCTGAACTAAAAATGATGGAGAAGTAATTTATTTATTAAAATTATTCGGGTAGGGGTCACATTTGATTTAAAACTGTTCGCGGTAAAAATTTACTTTTTGGGGATTTTAGGGACTTTTACGCCCCTGGACGCATCTCTTGAACTAAAAATGATAAAAATTAATTTCTTCACTAAAATAGTTCGGGTTGGGCACATATTCAATTTAAAATTGTTCAATGAGAAAATTTAACTTTTTGAAGATTTTGCCCTTAACCCCCACCATGGGTATTATTCACTAATCAAGAACCGAAGTTTTACGTCAAAAAAGGGCTTTTTGGGAATTTATTCACGCGAGACCCTTTGACAGATTTTTTTCAGATTAGTAGATTCTCCTAAGTTGGACCCTGCTCTTTGATAATATGGGGGTTCCGACCCCCTCCAACCCCCCATCTGGTCGGAAACTCTATGACCAAGGGGGGCGGTGCAAAAGATGTGAAACACGTTTAGCCCTCGCCTGACCTAACTAAAGGCGATAGAGTATATCGGTTTGTGCCATAATTACCATCGGGTGATTTTCTAACGCTCGCACCGGACCGATTTTTAAATAGGGGCTTTTTCCCCCCAGTATATTATTTCATTATCTCAGCTTCTATTAAACATTGAGTGAATATTTCTTTACGAAAAATCTTCCTATTGGTCACAGGTTTTTCTGGGGTCGTTCCATCTAACAATATTTAGGGGGTTTTAGCTCCTCTAGACGCAGCTCTTGAATTAGAAATGATGGAAAAGTATTTTCTTCACTAAAATACTTCGGGTCAGGCACACATTCGATTTAAAACTGTTAGATGTGCTTATTTGACTTTGGGGGCTTTTTCCTCCTTTGACGCAGTTCCTTAACTAAAAATGTTAAAGAAATAATTTTTTCACTTAAAGTCTTCGGGTCGCGCACACATTCGATTTAAATTTTGTTCGGTGAGAAAATTCTATTTTTGGGGGTATTTTCTCCCCTGGACACAGATCCTGAACTAAAAATGATGGAGAAGTAATTTATTTATTAAAATTATTTGGGTAGGGGTCACATTTGATTTAAAACTGTTCGCGGTAAAAATTTACTTTTTGACGCTTTTAGGGACTTTTACCCCCTGGACGCAGCTCTTGAACTAAAAATGATAAAGAAGTAATTTCTTCACTAAAATATTTCGGGTCGGTTCATATTCATTTTTAAATTGTTCACTGAGAAAATTTAACTTTTTGAAGATTTTGCCGTTAGCCCCCCACCATGAGTATTATTCACTAATATAGGAACCGAAGTTTTACGTCAAAAAAGGGCTTTTTTGGGAATTTATTCCCGCGAGACCCTTTGACAGATTTTTTTCAGATTAGTAGATTCTCCTAAGTTCGACCTTGCTCTTTGCTAATATGGGGGTCCCGACCCCCTCCGACCCCCCATCTGCCCAGAAATTCTGTGACCAAGGGGGCGGTGCAAAAGATGTGAAACACGTTTAGCCCTCGCCTGACCTAACTAAAGGCGATAGAGAATATCGGTTTGTGCCATAATTACCATCGGGTGATCATCTAACGTTCGCGCCGGACCGATTTTTTAATAGGAGGCTTTTGCCCTCCCAGTATATTATTTCATTATCTCAGCTTCTATTAAACATTGATTAAATATTACATCACGAAAAAGCCTCCGATTGGTCACCGGTTGTTCTGGGAGTCGTTCCATCTAACAATATTTGGGGTGCTTTTGCCCCCCTAGACACAGCTCTTGAACTAGAAATGATGGAAAAGTATTTTCTTCAGTAAAATACTTCGGGTCAGGCACACATTCAATTTAAAACTGTTAGATGTGCTAATTTGACTTTTGGGGAGCTTTTGCACCCCTGGACGCAGTTCCTTAACTAAAAATGTTAAAGAAATAATTTTTTCACTAAAAGTCTTCGGGTCGCGCAAACACATTCGATTTAAATTTTGTTCGGTGAGAAAATTCGATTTTGGGGGGCATTTTCTCCCTGGACACAGATCCTGAACTAAAAATGATGGAGAATTAATTTATTTATTAAAATTTTCGGGTAGGGGTCACATTTGAATTAAAACTGTTCGCGGTAAAAATTTACTTTTTGGGCTTTTAGGACTTTTACCCCCCTGGACGCAGCTCTTGAACTAAAAATGATAATGAAGTAATTTCTTCACTAAAATAGTTCGGGTCGGGCACGTATTCAATTTAAAATTGTTCACTGAGAAAATTTAACTTTTTGAAGATTTTGCCCTTTGCCCCCCTCCATGGGTATTATTCACTAATCAAGAACCGAAGTTTTACGTCAAAAAAGGGCTTTTTTGGGAATTTATTCCCGCGAGACCCTTTTACAGTTTTTTTCAGATTAGTAGATTCTCCTAAGTTGGACCTTGCTCTTTGTTAATATGTGGTTCACAACCCCCTCCGACCCCCTCCTGGCCGGAAACTCTGTGACAAAGGGGGGTAGTGCAAAAGATGTGAAACACGTTTAGCCCTCGCCTGACCTAGCTAAAGAAGATAGAGAATATCGGTTTGTGCCATAATTACCATCGGGTGATCATCTAACGTTCGCATTGGACTGATTTTTTAATAGGGGGCTTTTGCCCCCAAGTATATTATTTCATTATCTCAATGTCTATTAAACATTGATTGAATATTTCATCACGAAAAAGCCTCCGATTGGTCACCGGTTGTTCTGGGAGTCGTTCCATTTAACAATATTTGGGGGGTTTGGCCCCCTAGACACGGCTCTTGAACTAGAAATGTGGAAAAGTATTTTCTTCACTAAAATACTTCGAGTCAGGCACACATTCAATTTAAAACTGTTAGATGTGCTAATTTGACTTTTGGGGAGCTTTTGCACCCCTGGACGCAGTTCCTTAACTAAAAATGTTAAAGAAATAATTTTTTCACTAAAAGTCTTCGGGTCGCACACACGTTAGATTTAAATTTTGTTCGGTAAGAAAATTCGATTTTTAGGGGCATTTTCTCCCCTGGACACAGATCCTGAACAAAGAATGATAGAGAAGTAATTTATTTATTAAAATTATTTGGGTAGGGGTCACATTTGATTTAAAACTGTTCGCGGTAAAAATTTACTTTTTGGGGCTTTTAGGGACTTTTGCCCCCCTGGACGCAGCTCTTGAACTAAAAATGATAAACAAGTAATTTCTTCACTAAAATAGTTCGGGTCGGGCTCATATTTAATTTAAAATTGTTCACTGAGAAAATTTAACTTTTTGAAGATTTTGCCCTTTGCCCCCCACCATGGGTATTATTCACTAATCAAGAACCGAAGTTTTACGTCAAAAAAGGGCTTTTTTGGGAATTTATTCCGGTGAGACCCTTTGACAGATTTTGTTCAGATTAGTAGATTCTCCTAAGTTGGACCTTGCTCTTTGCTAATATGGGGGTCCAGACCCCCTCCGACTCCCCATCTGGCCGGAAACTCTGTGACCAATGGGGGCGGTGCAAAAGATGTGAAACACGTTTAGCCCTCGCCTGACCTAACTAAAGGCGATAGAGAATATCGGTTTGTGCCATAATTACCATCGGGTGATCATCTAACGTTCGATCCGGACCGATTATTTAATAGGGGGCTTTTGCCCCCAGTATAATATTTCATTATCTCAACTTCTATTAAACATTGAACACGAAAAATTCTCCGATTGGTCACCGGTTGTTCTGGGAGTCGTTCCATCTAACAATATTTGGGGGCTTTTGCCCCCCTTGACGCAAGTCTTGAACTAGAAATGAAGGAAAAGTATTTTCTTCACTAAAATACTTCGGGTAAGGCACACATTCGATTTAAAACTGTTGGATGTGCTAATTTGACTTTTGGGGGCTTTTGCCCCCTGGACGCAGTTCCTTAACTAAAAATGTTAAAGAAATAATTTTTTCACTAAAAGTCTTCGGGTCGCGCATACATTCGATTTAAATTTTGTTCGGTCAGAAAATTCGATTTTTGGGGGCATTTTCTCCACTGGACACAGATCCTGAACTAAAAATGATGGGGAAGTAATTTATTTATTAAAATAATGCGGGTAAAGGTCACATTTGATTTAAAACTGTTCGCGGGAAAAATTTACTTTTTGGTGCTTTTATGGACTTTTACCCCCCTGGACGCAGCTCTTGAACTAAAAATGATAAAGAAGTAATATCTTCACTAAAATAGTGTGGTTCGGGCACATATTCAATTTAAAATTGTTCACTGAGAAAATTTAACTTTTTGAAGATTTTGCCCTTTGCCCCCCACCATGGGTATTATTCACTAATCAAGAACCGAAGTTTTACATCAAAAAAGGGCTTTTTTAGGAATTTATTCCCGCGAGACCCTTTGACAGATTTTTTTCAGATTAGTAGATTCTCCTAAGTTGGACCTTGCTCTTTGCTAATATGGGGGTCCCGACCACCTACGACCCCACATCTGGCTGGAAACTCTGTGACCATGGGGGGCGGAGCAAAAGATGTGAAACACGTTTAGCCCTCACCTGACCTAACTAAAGGCGATAGAGAATATCATTTTGTGCCTTAATTACCAGCGGGTGATCTTCTAACGCTCGCAAAGGACCGATTTTTTAATAGGGGGTTTTGCCCCCCAGTATATTATTTCATTATCTCAGCTTCTATTAAACATTGAGTGAATAGTTCATCACGAAAAAACCTCCGATTGGTCACCGGTTGTTCTGGGAGTCGTTCCATCTAACAATATTTGGGGGGCTTTTGCTCTCCTAGACGCAGCTCTTGAACTAAAAATGATGGAAAAGTATTTTCTTCACTAAAATACTTCGGGTCAGGCACACATTCGATTTAAAACTGTTAGATATGCTAATTTGACTTTTGGGGTGCTTTTGCCCCCCTGGACGCAGTTCCTTAACTAAAAATGTTAAAGAAATAATTTTTTCACTAAAAGTCTTCGTGTCGCGCACACATTCGATTTAAATTTTGTTCGGTGAGAAAATTCGATTTTTGGGGGCATTTTCTCCCCTGGACACAGATCCTGAACTAAAAATGATGGAAAAGTAATTTATTTATTAAAATTACTAGCTTTTGCCCGCGGCTTCGCTCGCGTTAATGTAGATTTTATCAATAAATTCAGGTTGTCGATTGACACAGGGAATTTAACAATAAAAACGATGAACATATTGAGGTTGTTAGTCAATAGAGGTAGAGATAAAGAAAAAAAACTACACAATATAAATCAGGATTAAGTGTAGGAGTAGAAAAGAAGTAGTGGAGTGTGTGTCAGTAGAGTAATAGGTTATGCCTTGCCACGAATTGGAAGATCCTACTCCATCTTAAATTTTACTTACAGTTAATTTAAATCCCTTATTTACTCCGCTTGTTCTTGACCGTTGCAATCATGGGCACAGAATAGATCATTATTTTAGGACGCTCCTATATACTATGTTGTATGTCCTTCCATTTGGCACAAATATATACAAATTCTGGGCATTGGACACACGCGAACAGGCTACATATAGCTGGCCATGGTAAAAACATGGCATTTCCAAATGCACCCCTGCTACCTGCAATGTTGGCCCTTGCGCTTTGTTAATAGTAAAAGCAAAACTAAGTTTGATTGGAAACTGGAGTCTTTTGAATTGAAATGGTAGGTCAGTGGGGATTATTGGAATTCGAGGTATGATTACAGTTTCCCCTTTTCCCACACCTGTTAAAATGGTGGCACACATTATATTTTGCCCTAATTGTGTAATTGAAGCCTCGTCCCATTACATAAACGGGGTGGCATCTAAATTTCGCATAAGCATAACTGGTACACCTAATTTTAATTGTAGTTTATGCGAGGGTACACCCGATAGCTCCAGAGAATTTAAAAACTCAGCGGGATATGTAGTGCTCTGTTCTGTGTCCATGATTGTATCTATTGACAAATACTCCTTTATTTCTCCCTGCATCTCTTTCAAAATGTCAGTGTTGATTTTGTTAACGATTTCATTTTTTGGTGCAAGAATTGCTCTTGCACACAACCAATGATCACAATTTAAATTTAGTTGTAAGTCTGGGTAAACTTTAGCAATGAGCTCCAAATCATTTTCCACCAAATTACAGAATTCCCCTGTAAGTAAAATACAGCCTTCAGCATTCGTGTCCAAACGTCCATCGCCAATTTTCAATAGTGTCTCTACATAATGTCCTGAATCTACGTCATTATAAAGGTGGACTCTCATATTCGTTGTTAGGCTGAATTTTTTCACTTTTGCCCACAATCTTGATGACTTGAGACAGGCTTTGATTTCATCTGCATGTGTGTCCCTCTGGATCACCGGTAGAGTTTGTCGGAAGTCACCAGCCCGTAAAACTACCATTCGTCCCATAATAACTGTACTGTCTCGCAAGTCCTGAAGAGTTTGGTTTAACGCTTCTATAGCTTTTCTTGTGGGACATCGTACTTTCATCCCACACTAAAAGTTTACATTGTCGTAGCATCATACCTCGAGAGCTATTTTTGCTGAAATGAATAATACCAAACTTTTTACGACAATTTTTTCATTTACCATAACGGGGTGAACAGACAAAGCTTAATTAGCTGAATATAATCATTTTTAATCATTTTAAGATAGATGTGCCTAAAATAACTCGGCAAAAGATTTTTATTCAGGGTATCAGATTTTCTTCTGGGATACCACAGGTCCCTTTTTCTGTACTCCAGGCATCATGTTGCAATTAATTTATTCATATCAGTAGGCTGAGATGTTAAGCTGGACGACCGTCTAACAGTTATTTTTTTCTATCTGTCAGGTACAGTACTTTTTTCTGGATGAAAGGTACCCTATTTCCTTTTCTGTACCCATGACAACGTGTATGCGAAATTTCATGATGATCAGTCGAGTAGTTTAGGCGTGAAAGCGTAACAAACAATAACAAACAAACAAACTCACATTCACATTTTTTCTGGATGAAAGGTACCCTATGTCCTTTTTTGTACCCATGACAACGTGTATGAGAAATTTCATGATGATCGGTCGAGTAGTTTAGGCGTGAAAGCGTAACAAACAATAACAAACATACAAACAAACAAACTCACATTCGCATTTTTTCTGAATGAAAGGTACCCTATATCCTTTTCTGTACCCATGACAACGTGTATGCGAAATTTCATGATGATCGGTCGAGTAGTTTAGGCGTGAAAGCGTAACAAACAATAACAAACAAACAAACAAACTCACATTCGCAATTTTTCTCGATGAAAGGTACCCTATGTCCTTTTATGTACCCATGACAAAGTGTATGCGAAATTTCATGATGATCGGTTGAGTAGTTTAGGCGTAAAAGCGTAACAAACAATAACAAACAAACAAACAAACAAACTCACATTAACATTTTTTCTGGATGAAAGGTACCCTATGTCCTTTTCTGTACCCATTATAACGTGTATGCGAAATTTCATGATGATCGGTCGAGTAGTTTAGGCGTGAAAGCGTAACAAACAAACAAACAAACAAACAAACTCACATTCGCATTTATAATAGTAAGGATTCTGTTAGGGGTCACATTTGATTTAAAACTGTTCGCGGTAAAAATTTACTTTTTGGGGCTTTTAGGGACTTTTACCCCCCTGGACGCAGCTCTTGAACTAAAAATGATAAAGAAGTAATTTCTTCACTAAAATAGTTCGGGTCGGGCTCATATTCAATTTAAAATTGTTCACTGAGAAAATTTAACTTTTTGAAGATTTTGCCCTTTGCCCCCCACCATGGGTATTATTCACTAATCAAGAACCGAAGTTTTACGTCAAAAAAGGGCTTTTTTGGGAATTTATTCCGGTGAGACCCTTTGACAGATTTTGTTCAGATTAGTAGATTCTCCTAAGTTGGACCTAGCTCTTTGCTAATATGGGGGTCCAGACCCCCTCCGACTCCCCATCTGGCCGGAAACTCTGTGACCAATGGGGGCGGTGCAAAAGATGTGAAACACGTTTAGCCCTCGCCTGACCTAACTAAAGGCGATAGAGAATATCGGTTTGTGCCATAATTACCATCGGGTGATCATCTAACGTTCGATCCGGACCGATTATTTAATAGGGGGCTTTTGCCCCCAGTATAATATTTCATTATCTCAGCTTCTATTAAACATTGAACACGAAAAATTCTCCGATTGGTCACCGGTTGTTCTGGGAGTCGTTCCATCTAACAATATTTGGGGGCTTTTGCCCCCCTTGACGCAAGTCTTGAACTAGAAATGAAGGAAAAGTATTTTCTTCACTAAAATACTTCGGGTAAGGCACACATTCGATTTAAAACTGTTGGATGTGCTAATTTGACTTTTGGGGGCTTTTGCCCCCTGGACGCAATTCCTTAACTAAAAATGTTAAAGAAATAATTTTTTCACTAAAAGTCTTCGGGTCGCGCATACATTCGATTTAAATTTTGTTCGGTCAGAAAATTCGATTTTTGGGGGAATTTTCTCCACTGGACACAGATCCTGAACTAAAAATGATGGGGAAGTAATTTATTTATTAAAATAATGCGGGTAAAGGTCACATTTGATTTAAAACTGTTCGCGGGAAAAATTTACTTTTTGGTGCTTTTATGGACTTTTACCCCCCTGGACGCAGCTCTTGAACTAAAAATGATAAAGAAGTAATATCTTCACTAAAATAGTGTGGTTCGGGCACATATTCAATTTAAAATTGTTCACTGAGAAAATTTAACTTTTTGAAGATTTTGCCCTTTGCCCCCCACCATGGGTATTATTCACTAATCAAGAACCGAAGTTTTACATCAAAAAAGGGCTTTTTTAGGAATTTATTCCCGCGAGACCCTTTGACAGATTTTTTTCAGATTAGTAGATTCTCCTAAGTTGGACCTTGCTCTTTGCTAATATGGGGGTCCCGACCACCTACGACCCCACATCTGGCTGGAAACTCTGTGACCATGGGGGGCGGAGCAAAAGATGTGAAACACGTTTAGCCCTCACCTGACCTAACTAAAGGCGATAGAGAATATCATTTTGTGCCTTAATTACCAGCGGGTGATCTTCTAACGCTCGCAAAGGACCGATTTTTTAATAGGGGGTTTTGCCCCCCAGTATATTATTTCATTATCTCAGCTTCTATTAAACATTGAGTGAATAGTTCATCACGAAAAAACCTCCGATTGGTCACCGGTTGTTCTGGGAGTCGTTCCATCTAACAATATTTGGGGGGCTTTTGCTCTCCTAGACGCAGCTCTTGAACTAAAAATGATGGAAAAGTATTTTCTTCACTAAAATACTTCGGGTCAGGCACACATTCGATTTAAAACTGTTAGATATGCTAATTTGACTTTTGGGGTGCTTTTGCCCCCTGGACGCAGTTCCTTAACTAAAAATGTTAAAGAAATAATTTTTTCACTAAAAGTCTTCGTGTCGCGCACACATTCGATTTAAATTTTGTTCGGTGAGAAAATTCGATTTTTGGGGGCATTTTCTCCCCTGGACACAGATCCTGAACTAAAAATGATGGAAAAGTAATTTATTTATTAAAATTACTAGCTTTTGCCCGCGGCTTCGCTCGCGTTAATGTAGATTTTATCAATAAATTCAGGTTGTCGATTGACACAGGGAATATAACAATAAAAACGATGAACATATTGAGGTTGTTAGTCAATAGAGGTAGAGATAAAGAAAAAAAACTACACAATATAAATCAGGATTAAGTGTAGGAGTAGAAAAGAAGTAGTGGAGTGTGTGTCAGTAGAGTAATAGGTTATGCCTTGCCACGAATTGGAAGATCCTACTCCATCTTAAATTTTACTTACAGTTAATTAAATTCCCTTATTTACTCCGCTTGTTCTTGACCGTTGCAATCATGGGCACAGAATAGATCATTATTTTAGGACGCTCCTATATACTATGTTGTATGTCCTTCCATTTGGCACAAATATATACAAATTCTGGGCATTGGACACACGCGAACAGGCTACATATAGCTGGCCATGGTAAAAACATGGCATTTCCAAATGCACCCCTGCTACCTGCAATGTTGGCCCTTGCGCTTTGTTAATAGTAAAAGCAAAACTAAGTTTGATTGGAAACTGGAGTCTTTTGAATTGAAATGGTAGGTCAGTGGGGATTATTGGAATTCGAGGTATGATTACAGTTTCCCCTTTTCCCACACCTGTTAAAATGGTGGCACACATTATATTTTGCCCTAATTGTGTAATTGAAGCCTCGTCCCATTACATAAACGGGGTGCATCTAAATTTCGCATAAGCATAACTGGTACACCTAATTTTAATTGTAGTTTATGCGAGGGTACACCCGATAGCTCCAGAGAATTTAAAAACTCAGCGGGATATGTAGTGCT
The DNA here is from genome assembly GCA_033556935.1 of Timema podura. Lineage (NCBI taxonomy): Eukaryota > Metazoa > Arthropoda > Insecta > Phasmatodea > Timematidae > Timema > Timema podura. The sequence continues at coordinate 59,042,883 of JAVRXN010000014.1, forward strand.
CTGTTCTGTGTCCATGATTGTATCTATTGACAAATACTCCTTTATTTCTCCCTGCATCTCTTTCAAAATGTCAGTGTTGATTTTGTTAACGATTTCATTTTTTGGTGCAAGAATTGCTCTTGCACACAACCAATGATCACAATTTAAATTTAGTTGTAAGTCTGGGTAAACTTTAGCAATGAGCTCCAAATCATTTTCCACCAAATTACAGAATTCCCCTGTAAGTAAAATACAGCCTTCAGCATTCGTGTCCAAACGTCCATCGCCAATTTTCAATAGTGTCTCTACATAATGTCCTGAATCTACGTCATTATAAAGGTGGACTCTCATATTCGTTGTTAGGCTGAATTTTTTCACTTTTGCCCACAATCTTGATGACTTGAGACAGGCTTTGATTTCATCTGCATGTGTGTCCCTCTGGATCACCGGTAGAGTTTGTCGGAAGTCACCAGCCCGTAAAACTACCATTCGTCCCATAATAACTGTACTGTCTCGCAAGTCCTGAAGAGTTTGGTTTAACGCTTCTATAGCTTTTCTTGTGGGACATCGTACTTTCATCCCACACTAAAAGTTTACATTGTCGTAGCATCATACCTCGAGAGCTATTTTTGCTGAAATGAATAATACCAAACTTTTTACGACAATTTTTTCATTTACCATAACGGGGTGAACAGACAAAGCTTAATTAGCTGAATATAATCATTTTTAATCATTTTAAGATAGATGTGCCTAAAATAACTCGGCAAAAGATTTTTATTCAGGGTATCAGATTTTCTTCTGGGATACCACAGGTCCCTTTTTCTGTACTCCAGGCATCATGTTGCAATTAATTTATTCATATCAGTAGGCTGAGATGTTAAGCTGGACGACCGTCTAACAGTTATTTTTTTCTATCTGTCAGGTACAGTACTTTTTTCTGGATGAAAGGTACCCTATTTCCTTTTCTGTACCCATGACAACGTGTATGCGAAATTTCATGATGATCAGTCGAGTAGTTTAGGCGTGAAAGCGTAACAAACAATAACAAACAAACAAACTCACATTCACATTTTTTCTGGATGAAAGGTACCCTATGTCCTTTTTTGTACCCATGACAACGTGTATGAGAAATTTCATGATGATCGGTCGAGTAGTTTAGGCGTGAAAGCGTAACAAACAATAACAAACATACAAACAAACAAACTCACATTCGCATTTTTTCTGAATGAAAGGTACCCTATATCCTTTTCTGTACCCATGACAACGTGTATGCGAAATTTCATGATGATCGGTCGAGTAGTTTAGGCGTGAAAGCGTAACAAACAATAACAAACAAACAAACAAACTCACATTCGCAATTTTTCTCGATGAAAGGTACCCTATGTCCTTTTATGTACCCATGACAAAGTGTATGCGAAATTTCATGATGATCGGTTGAGTAGTTTAGGCGTAAAAGCGTAACAAACAATAACAAACAAACAAACAAACAAACTCACATTAACATTTTTTCTGGATGAAAGGTACCCTATGTCCTTTTCTGTACCCATTATAACGTGTATGCGAAATTTCATGATGATCGGTCGAGTAGTTTAGGCGTGAAAGCGTAACAAACAAACAAACAAACAAACTCACATTCGCATTTATAATAGTAAGGATTCTGTTAGGGGTCACATTTGATTTAAAACTGTTCGCGGTAAAAATTTACTTTTTGGGGCTTTTAGGGACTTTTACCCCCCTGGACGCAGCTCTTGAACTAAAAATGATAAAGAAGTAATTTCTTCACTAAAATAGTTCGGGTCGGGCACATATTCAATTTAAAATTGTTCACTGAGAAAATTAACTTTTTGAAGATTTTACCCTTTACCCCCCACCATGGGTATTAATCACTAATCAAGAACCGAAGTTTTACGTCAAAAAAGGGCTTTTTTGGGAATTTATTCCCGCGATACCCTTTGACAGATTTTTTTCAGATTAGTAGATTCTCCTAAGTAGGACCTTGCTCTTTGCTAATATGGGGGTCCTGACATCCTACGACCACACATCTGGCCGGAAACTCTGTGACCATGGGGGGCGGTGCAAAAGATGTGAAACACGTTTAGCCCTCGCCTGACCTAACTAAAGGCGATTGAGAATATCAGTTTGTGCCATAATTACGAGCGGGTGATCTTCTAACGCTCGCAAAGGACCGATTTTTTAATAGGGGGCTTTTGCCCTCCCCAGTTGATTATTTCATTATCTCAGCTTCTATTAAACATTGAGTGAATATTTCTTCACGAAAAATCCTCCGATTGGTCACCGTTTGTTCTGGGAGTCGTTCCATCTAACAATATTTAGGGGGCTTTTGCCCCCCTAGACGCAGCTCTTGAACTAGAAATGATGGAAAAGTATTTTCTTCACTAAAATACTTCGGGTCAGGCACACATTCGATTTAAAACTGTTAGATGTGCTAATTTGACTTTTGGGGGGCTTTTGCCCCCTGGACGCTGTTCCTTAACTAGAAATGTAAAAGAAATAATTTTTTCACTAAAAGTCTTTGGGTCGCGCACACATTCGATTTAAATTTGGTTCGGTGAAAAAATTAGATTTTTGGGGGCATTTTCTCCCCTGGACACAGATCCTGAACTAAAAATGTTGGAGAAGTAATTTATTAATAAAATTATTCTGGTAGGGGCACATTTGATTTAAATCTGTTCGTGGTAAAAATTTACTTTTTGGGGATTTTAGCGACTTTTACCCCCCTGGACGCAGCTCTTAAACTAAAAATGATAAAGAAGTAATTTCTTCACTAAAATAGTTCGGGTCGTTTCATATTCATTTTAAAATTGTTCACTGAGAAAATTTAACTTTTTGAAGATTTTGCCCTTTGCCATCCACCATTGGTATTATTCACTAATCAGGAACCGAAGTTTTACGTCAAAAAAGGGTTTTTTTGGGAATTTATTCCCGCGAGACCCTTTGACATATTTTTTTTCAGATTAGTAGATTCTCCTAAGTTGGACCTTGCTCTTTGCTAATATAGGGTCCCGACCCCCTCCGACCCTCCATCTGGCCGGAAACTCTGTGACCAGGGGGCGGTGCAAAAGATGTGAAACACGTTTAGCCCTCGCCTGACCTAACTAAAAGCGATAGAGAATATAGGTTTGTTCCATAATTACCATCGGGTGATCATCTAACGTTTTCACCGGACCGATTTTTTAATAGGGGGCTTTTGCCCCCCAGCATAATATTTCATTATCTTAGCTTCAATTAAACATTGAGTGAATATTTCATCACGAAAAATCCTACGATTGGTCACCGGTTGTTCTGGGAGTCGTTACATCTAAAAATATTTGGGGGCTTTTGCCCCCCTAGACGCAACTCTTGAACTAGAAATGATGGAAAAGTATTTTCTTCACTAAAATACTTCGGGTCAGGCACACATTCGATTTAAAATTGTTAGATGTGCTAATTTGACTTTTGGGGGGCTTTTGCCCCCTGGACGCAGTTCCTTAACTAAAAATGTTAAAGAAATAATTTTTTCATAAAAGTCATCGTGTCGCGCACCCATTCGATTTAAATTTTGTTCGGTGAGAAAATTCGATTTTGGGGGGCATTTTATCCCCTGGACACAGATCCTGAACTAAAAATGATGTAGAAGTAATTTATTTATTAAAATTATTCATGTAGGGGTCACATTTGATTTAAAACTGTTCGCGGTAAAAATTTAATTTTTGGGGCTTTTAGGGCCTTTTCCCCCCTGGACGCAGCTCTCTAACTAAAATGATAAAGAAGTAATTTCTTGACTAAAATAGTTCAGGTCGGGCTCATATTCAATTTAAAATTGTTCACTGAGAAAATTTAACTTTTTGAAGATTTTGACTTTTGCCCCGCACCATGGGTATTATTCACTAATCAAGAACCGAAGTTTTACGTCAAAAAAGGGCTTTTTTGGGAATTTATTCCCGCGAGACCCTTTGACAGATTATTTTCAAATTAGTAGATTCTCCTAAGTTAAACCTTGCTCTTTGCTAATATGGGGGTCCGACCCCCTCCGAACCCCCATCTGGCAGGAAAATCTGTGACCAAGAGGGGCGGTGCAAAGGATGTGAAACACGTTTAGCCCCCGCCTGACCTATCTAAAGGCGATAGAGAATATAGGTTTTTGCCATAATTACCATCGGGTGATAATCTAACGTTCGCACCGGACCGATTTTTAATAGGGGGCTTTTGCCCCCTAGTATAATATTTCATTATCTCAGCTTCTATTAAACATTGAGTTAATATTTCATCACGAAAAATCCTCCGATTGGTCACCGGTTGTTCTGGAAGTCGTTCCATCTAACAATATTTGAAAGCTTTTGCCCCCCTAGAAGCAACTCTTGAACTAGAAATGATGGGAAAGATTTTCTTCACTAAAATACTTCGGGTCAGGCACACATTCGATTTAAAACTGTTAGATGTGCTAATTTGACTTTTGGGGGGCTTTTGCCCTCCTGGACGCAGTTCATTAACTAAAAATGTTAAAGAAATAATTTTTTCACTAAAAGTCTTCGGGTCGCGCACACATTCGATTTAAATTTTGTTCGGTGAGAAAATTCGATTTTTGGGGGCATTATCTCCCTTGGACACAGATCCTGAACTAAAAATGATGGAGAAGTAATTTATTTATTAAAATCATTCGTGTAGGGGTCACATTTGATTTAAAACTGTTCGCGGTAAAAATTTACTTTTTGGGGATTTTAGGGACTTTTACCCCCCTGGACGCAGCTCTTGAACTAAAAATGATAAAGAAGTAATTTCTTCACTAAAATAGCTCGGGTAGGGCACATATTCAATTTAAAATTGTTCAATGAGAAAATTTAACTTTTTGAAGATTTTGCCCTTTGCCCCCCACCATGGGTACTATTCACTAATCAAGAACCGAAGTTTTACGTCAAAAAAGGGCTTTTTGGGAATTTATTCCCGCGAGACCCTTTGACAGATTTTTTTCAGATTAGTGGATTCTCCTAAGTTGGACCTTGTTCTTTGCTAATTATGTGGTCCCGACCCCCGCCGAACCCCCATCTGGCCGGAAACTCTATGACCAAGGGGGGCGGTGCAAAAGATGTGAAAAACGTTTAGCCCTCGACTGACCTTACTAAAGGCGATAGAGAATATCGGTTTGTGCCATAATTACCATGTGGTGATCATCTAACGTTCGCATCGGACCGATTTTTTAATAGGGGTCTTTTGCCCCCCAGTATAATATTTCATTATCTTAGCTTCTATTAAACATTGAGTGAATATTTCATCACGAAAAATCCTCCGATTGGTCACCGGTTGTTCTGGGAGTCGTTCCATCTAACAATATTTGGGGGCTTTTCCCCCCCTAGACGCAACTCTTGAACTAGAAATGATGGAAAAGTATTTTCTTCACTAAAATACTTCGGGTCAGGCACACATTCGATTTAAAACAGTTAGATGTGCTAATTTGACTTTTGGGGGGCTTTCGCCCACTGCACGCAGTTTCTTAACTAAAAATGTAAAAGAAATAATTTTTTCAATAAATGTCTTCCGGTCGCGCACAAATTAGATTTAAATTTTGTTCGGTGAGAAAATTCGATTTTTGGGGGCATTTTCTCCCCTGGACACAGATCCTGAACTAAAAATGTAGGAGAAGTAATTAATTTATTAAAATTATTCGTGTAGGGGTCACATTTGATTTAAAACTGTTCGCGGTAAAAATTTACTTTTTGGGATTTTAGGGACTTTTACCCCCTGGACGAAGCTCTTGAACTGAAATTGATAAAGAAGTAATTTCTTCACTAAAATAGTTCGGGTCGGGCACATATTCAATTTAAAATTGTTCACTGAGAAAATTTTAATTTTTGAAGATTTTGCCCTTTTCCCCCCACCATGGGTATTATTCACTAATCAAGAACTGAAGTTTTACGTCAAAAAAGGGCTTTTTTGGGAATTTATTCCCGCGAGACTCTTTGACAGATTTTTTTCAAATTAGTAGATTCTCCTAAGTTGGACCTTGCTCTTTGCTAATATGGGGGTCCCGACCCCCTCCGACCCGCCATCTGGCCGGAAACTCTGTGACCAATGGGGGCGGTGCAAAAGATGTGAAACACGTTTAGCCCTCGCCTGACCTAACTAAAGGCGATAGAGAATATCGGTTTGTGCCATAATTACCATCGGGATATCATCTAACGTTCGCACCGGAACGATTTTTTAATAGGGGCTCTTGCCCCCCAGTATAATATTTCATTATCTCAGCTTCTATTAAACATTGAGTGAATATTTCATCACGAAAAATCCTCCGATTGGTCACCGGTTGTTCTGGGAGTCGATCGATCTAACAATATTTGGAAGTCATTTGCCCCCTAGACGCAACTCTTGAACTAGAAATGATGGAAAAGTATTTTCTTCACTAAAATACTTCGGGTCAGGCACACATTCGATTTAAAACTGTTAGATGTGCTTATTTGACTTTTGGGGGGCTTTTGCCCACTGGACGCAGTTTCTTAACTAAAAATATAAAAGAAATCATTTTTTCAATAAAAGTCTTCGGGTCGCGCAAACATTCGATTTAAATTTTGTTCGGTGAGAAAATTCGATTTTTGGGGCATTTTCTCCCCTGGACACAGATCCTGAACTAAAAATGTTGGAGAAGTAATTAATTTATTAAAATTATTCGTGTAGGGGTCACATTTGATTTAAAACTGTTCGCGGTAAAAATTTACTTTTTGGGGATTTTAGGGACTTTTACCCCCCTGGACGCAGCTCTTGAACTAAAAATGATAAAGAAGTAATTTCTTCACTAAAATATTTCGGGTTGGGCACATATTCAATTTAAAATTGTTCACTGAGAAAATTTAACTTTTTGAAAATTTTGCCCTTTACCCCCACCATGGGTATTATTCACTAATCAAGAACCGAAGTTTAACGTCAAAAAAGGGCTTTTTTGGGAATATATTCCCGCGAGACCCTTTGACAGATTTTTTTCAGATTAGTAGATTCTCCTAAGGTGGACCTTGCTCTTTGCTAATATGGGGTCCCGACCCCCTCCGACCCTCCATCTGGCCGGAAACTCTGTGACCAAGGGGGGCGGTGCAAAAGATGTGAAACACGATTAGCCCTCGCCTGACCTAACTAAAGGCGATAGAGAATAGCGGTTTGTGCCATAATTACCATCGGGTGATCATCTAACGTTCGCACCGGACCGATTTTTTAATAGGGTGCTTTTGCCCCCCAGTATAATATTTCATTATCTCAGCTTCTATTAAACATTGAGTGAATATTTCATCACGAAAAATCCTCCGATTGGTCACCGGTTGTTCTGGGAGTCGTTCCATCTAACAATATTAGGAAGTCTTTTGCCCCCTAGACGCAACTCTTGAACTAGAAATGATGGAAAAGTATTTTCTTCACTAAAAAAACTTTGGTTCAGGCACACATTCGATTTAAAACTGTTAGATGTGCTAATTTGACTTTTGGGGGGCTTTTGCCCCCCTGGACGCAGTTCCTTAACTAAAAATGTTAAAGAAATAATGTTTTCACTAAAAGTCTTCGGGTCGCGCACACATTCGATTTAAATTTTGTTCGGTGAGAAAATTCGATTTTTGGGGTCATTTTCTCCCCTGGACACAGATCCTGAACTAAAAATGATGGAGAAGTAATTTATAAAATAAAATTATTCAGGTAGGGGTCACATTTGACTGTTTGCGGTAAAAATCTACTTTTTGGGGCTTTTAGGGACTTTTACCCCCCTGGACGCAGCTCTTGAACTAAAAATGATAAAGAAGTAATTTCTTCACTAAAATAGTTCGGGTCGGGCACATATTCAATTTAAAATTGTTCACTGAGAAAATTTAACTTTTTGAAGATTTTGCCCTTTACCCCCACCATGGGTATTATTCACTAATCAGGAACCGAAGTTTTACGTCAAAAAAGGGCTCTTTTGGGAATTTATTCCTGTGAGACCCTTTGACAGATTTTTTTCAGATTAGTAGATTCTCCTAAGTTGGACCTTGTCTTTGCTAATATGGGGTACCCGACCCCCTCCGACCACACATCTGGCCGGAAACTCTGTGACCAAGGGGAGCGGTGCAAAAGATGTGAAACACTTTTAACCCTCGCCTGACCTAACTAAAGGCGATAGAGAATATCGGTTTGTGCCATAATTACCATCGGTGATCATCTAACGTTTGCACCGGACCGATTTTTAATAGGAGGCTTTTGCCCCCCAGTATAATATTTCATTATCTCAGGTTCTATTAAACATTGAGTGAATATTTCATCACGAAAAATCCTCCGATTTGTCACCGGTTGTTCTGGGAGTCGTTCCATCTAACAATATTTGGAAGTCTTTTGCCCCCTAGACGCAACTCTTGAACTAGAAATGATGGAAAAGTATTTTCTTCACTAAATAACTTCGGGACAGGCACACAATTCGATTTAAAAGTGTTAGATGTGCTAATTTGACTTTTGGTGGGCTTTTGCCCCCCTGGACGCTGTTCCTTAACTAAAAATGTTAAAGAAATAATGTTTTCACTAAAAGTCTTCGGGTCGCGCACACATTCGATTTAAATTTTGTTCGGTGAGAAAATTCGATTTTTGGGGGCATTTTCACCCTGGACACAGATGCTGTACTAATAATGATGGAGAAGTAATTTATTTATTAAAATTATTCGGTTAGGGGTCACATTTGATTTAAAACTGTTCGCGGTAAAAATTTACTTTTTGTGGCTTTTAGGGACTTTTAACCCCCTGGACGCAGCACTTGAACTAAAAATGATAAAGAAGTAATTTCTTAACTAAAATAGTTCGGGTCGAGCACATATTCAATTTAAAACTGTTCACTGAGAAAATTTAACTTTTTGAAGATTTTTCCCTTTGCCCCCCACCATGGGTATCCTACCATGGGTATTATTCACTAATCAAGTACCGAAGTTTTACGTCAAAAAAGGGCTTTTTTGGGAATTTATTCATGCGAGACCCTTTGACAGATTTTTTTCAAATTAGTAGATTATCCTAAGTTGGACCTTGCTCTTTGCTAATATGGGGTTCCCGACCCCCTCCGACCACCCATCTGGCCGAAAACACTATAACCATGGGGGGCGGTGCAAAAGATGTGAAACACGTTTAGCCCTCGACTGACCTTACTAAAGGCGATAGAGAATATCGGTTTGTGCCATAATTACCATCGCGTGATCATCTAACGCTCGCACCGGACCGATTTTTTATCAGGGGGGTGCCCACCAGTATATTATTTCATTATCTCAGCTTCTATTAAACATTGAGTGAATATTTCATCACGAAAAACCTCCGATTGGTCACCAGTTGTTCTGGGAG
>JAVRXN010000014.1:59052279-59114779 GCA_033556935.1 Timema podura
TATGTGATCACATTTTCTTTAAGATTCACTATTTAATTAGACTGGTCTTTAAATAACGGGGATATCTGTGATCGAATACTGATAGAGTATAATGAGAGAATTAAAAGGATGTAAGGAAAGAAAATGGTTTCCACGCAATTACGGACAAATTTCCAAAAAGTTTTACCCTCCTCATTCCTAATCCATTGTTGTAAATACTTATGTTGTAGAGGTTGCTATTATTTTTTTAAATTTCGTTGTCAATTTGATACAATCAAATTAGACATGTGTTATGTTGTTTTATAAACTAAAAAAAATGTTAAGTGCATAAAAAATAAAATGAAAAGAGTTTCCTGAGTATATTTTTGGTATATTCAATATCTTCTTATTTTAAACACACGTGAATTATTATATTCAACATTATTTAATACTGATGTGCAATAAGAGTTAGCAAATAAATTTTATATCATTTTATAGTAAAATATGTCTGATAATGAAGCTTTTCTTCCTAAGCGCGTTTTATAGGTTTACAAAATGAAGACAACATAATGTTGGTACCAATTACACTTTTCCAAAAACTAGTTTTTCTATGGAAAATTATATATCTCTTAATTTTAGTATATGGGAATAGAAAAAACTTACACTTAAAACTCTTTCAGTATGAGATAATTTTACTATATTAGAACGATATAGTGATTTCAACGTCAAATGAGTAAAGACTTTAAAAGGAGCGCAAAACGTTTAATATATCACTTGTGGATATATCTTTCCTTGTCTGAGGCATAGGATTAGAACCTCGACATTATCATGGCTGGAAATCGCCTCTATTGCGAGAGTTACATCACTGATACGTGTGTCAAAATAAGTTACAAATCTATCAATGTTATTGATTGATGAACAAGAACAAGGTGAAAGAATGGAGTAAATAAATAAGAAGATTACAACTATTAGAAATAAATTAAGTAGGCTAATAAAATACCGGATAACATTTAAATGAAATTTTGAAATCAGGATGGCTACATTATTAACTACTAAAATCTTAAGACAAGTGTAAAAAAACAGCACTATAGATAGTAAGCAATAAATTAATTTATTTATATACGTTCACCTAATATATCTACTAATAATATATATTGGAAATAAAAAAGTCACTCTAATACAATCTAGGTTACTTCTAAAACTACGATATCAACTTAGGAAAAAAATATGAATGAGGCAGATCTGTATATCAATAAAATCATAGCTAGATATATTTTTCAACAGTAGACCTGTAATTTATTATTTTAAAAAGCTAACGCCATGCAATTTATTATTTTTATTTTTTTATTGGATTATGTTCCTGATCCATATTAAATAAGTCTGTCTTTTATATGTTACATAAACACATTACAAAGTTCAAACTAATAATATAATCTCATTATATTGTCAAAAAATCTATAGGTTAAAATGATTCACAAAAAAAATTATAATAAACATTTGAGTGGTTGCTCTTCATAAATGACACCGAACATAACCATAATTTAATATTTGTAGGTACCGATATGCACCGGTACACGTTGCAGACAACCCTAGACCACATGTCACCTTCACACACTTCGAATGTTCTTCTTTACAAATACCACACTCTCGCATTACCATCTCTGGCGTGATCACCTCTCCCGTAACCACTGGCGTTAGTTGGGGTGCCAAGAACGGCCCTGAATTTCCTCTCCAGCTCCTCTCCGGATTGGAATCACTATGCTTCAGTGTTATCAGGATATAACACTGCAATATCCAAGGTTTGTTTGTGCATCAGCTATGCGTAGATCTTTTATAATTTGAGTTCTACAACGACGTTTAGTCGAGGCCACTAAATGCATCGATTGAACATACATACTCTCTTCAGTGGAATATATTTTTGTTAGTTTATCTGAAAAATAAAATATAAATTGAGGATTTAACTTATTAGTTTTAAGTTTATTATTTAGTATGGCATTTTGATGGCTTTCTAAGTTCCCGTTTGACACACATATTAATACAAGGAACAAATATGATAATAAACTTAAAACAAATATTCAAGTATTCTCATGGAGACCAATTCACCTGACTTTTCAAATCATAATTTCTCAAATTAAATCAAACACGTCAGTCTAAATCCTTATATTATAGAAATGGTAAACGAAACAGTTATTAACTACTTTACAATTGGATTTACTTGTTATTACAATATTATTATTGAATACCGTATGTGTGTGAATTTTCCACAATCTATAAGCTATAATTTGTTTGTAACCCACTAATAGAGACTTATGAACTATTTGATCATTAACTAGGGATTTAAACTAATAATCTGTTTAGAGGATGATTTAAATTTACTTATTACCCCTTATATATAATTCAAATAAACAATATTACAGCAAATTTTGAATTAAAATCTCTGAGTACAGATATACTAAAGTTTCGAACTCAGCAATAAATTCAAATACCCCTGGATGTGAACTCCCGATGCGATTGTTGAGCCTGTGGTAGAAAGACTCTACAGAGTTGTTGGTTCGCAAAGGTTGCCCATACACAGAGAGATCATTTGGTGTAACGTGGTTGACCCAATCGTTATGGATATAACGGAATAACTGGTAAAGTTCTCCATTCAAATTGTTTCGTCTTGAAATAAACTTTATTTCAATATACACTTCAGCTATTCGATCTTTTGGAACTAGAGGTAGAATCATTAACATTTTCAAAACATATCTTGCATTCTCATTGTTTGAGCAAAGAAGGAACAGCTGTTCAATATTTAAACTTGTATAACATTAAATTAGGACATTGATGGTCAAGATATTAAAGCTACATAAAAAGGAGAAATAATAAAATGTATGAAAATTCGTTTAATTTGAGAATATATCTTCTCTCTGGAGAAATCCATGTAGTCCGTATGTTAGTCAACCCTAATTTAAAAGTTAGCTTGAAATTAGTTTGACACAAAAAAAATTTTACAAGTGGACTTAGATGTGTGTTTAATAATTTCACAAAGACCTTATTAAAACTTCCGATTGTAAAATTATCTCTATGAACATTTCAAAAACTTTTCAACCCTATATTCTGTTGCTAATGGGAAACAAAGGCCCTTTATTAGTATGATCTGAGTAATTGGGATTAGAGCAGACAAATATATTTTTCTAAAGGCTATAAAATTTAACGTTTAGAGTAAAATTTTCTAGTGGAATTCGTTAGAAAAATTATAATGCTACGCCCTTGTGAGAGGAAGTACTTCCACTCATTGGTCTCCATCCAGACCAAGGGTTGTCTCAATTCCCCATCCATATCATATATCTTCTATTGCTTGTGGTATTATGATTCTTACTAAACAGGCCGCTATTTCGAACGTAGTCCACCGACATAGCCTTTTATCCAATGGAATCTCGTGAGTAAACCTTTAGGGAGGGAACTCATTAAAAAATTGTCAAATTAAATAGAAAGCTGCTTAACTTATATTAACTTTATACGATCTTATATTTAGATGACAATCTGCACTATAAAAAGTATAGAGCTAATAAAAATTAATAAAATCTCTAAATAAAAGTATAACTCACTTTATTCGAAGTTGAAGCTTGTCCATCGTGAAATTAAAACACGCGAACAAACCAGTATAATATATTTATGTACAAATAGGTTCTTAATACATATTTAACACTATACACCCTATATCACTTAAGTATTAGTGTATCATAAATAAGTTTATCGTTTGCAAGAAAAATTTGATATCACGTTTTTGTATTGAATTGAATATATCTATTACCCGTGTTAGTAGTTCGTACAAGTCTAGTATCTCGCGGATCATGAACTGTTCTATAAACAACATGGCCGAAGCATTTGACCTGTCTTAATTCATTGGTGTTTCTTAGTTATGATTTGATTAATACACGCACCTAAGCGATTAATCAAAACTATTTGTCATGCGTGCCATCAAAAGATATGTCCAAACTGTCTCAACAAATTTCTTGTGAAGGGTAGGTCGAGATTAGTCCCAATCCCAGTCTCTGTACCTAAGTTTTTTTTTTTCATTTAATAGATTTAAACTTTAACTCCACACTAACTAGAGTTCGGTGGATCTATATTCCATCTTCATCATCCCTACAAGTATAGTAATAATGTGGATAGGTTGAACGGGTGATAAAAAATAAAACGTACATAGTTTTAATTATAATGATTTATTGAAAAAAAACCTCTTTTCACTCTGCACCGTTTCTTAATAACCATCTGTGCTATTCATATGGTTACACTGTGGACTATGGATGAGGAAGGTCGGACTTGGAGGAAACGTATGGCCATTCAAGTGGGAAGCATTCTAGCAAAATATCCTCGGTATATCTGCCTGGGTCACACTGAAAGCTTAGAGCTTCTGCCTCTCCGAGTACAATAGTTCAGGAAGCGAGCGGTAATCCCTTGAACTGTCTCATCCACGTTTATTTAATAACAATTAAAATTTTTGTATCTTAATATACGTTTCCTGTGCTTCTACAGTGTTTAAACGTAAACAACACGCAGTCCTGAAAATTAACTTGTACATGAATTATTATAAAAATATTTTGTGACCAGCATCTGTGGTCACATTTCTTTAAGGTTCACTTTTTCATTAGACTGGTCTGCAAATAACGTGTATATAGATGTCCAAATACTGATCGAGTATAATTAGAGAATTATAAGTATTTAAGGAAAATACGCTTTCCACGCAATTACGGACACATTTCCATAACGTTTTACCCAACTCAAAACTAATCCATTGTTGAAAATACTTACGTGGTTAAGGTTGCATTAATTTTTTTAAATTTCGTTTTCAAATTGATACAATCATATTAGACAAGTGATATGTTGTTTTATAAACTTAAAAAATAAGTTAAGTACATAGAAAATACAATGAAAAGTTTCATCTGAATATATTTTCGGCATATTCAATATCTTCTTATTTTAAACACGGGAATTATTATATTCAACAGTATTTAATAATGATGTGCAATGAGAGTTAGCAAATATGTTTAAATCAGTTTATAGTAAAATAAGTCTGGAAATAAGGTTATCTCCTTAAAAGCGCTCTTAGGGTTTACAAAATAAAGATAAAATAATGTTTGGTCCAATTATACTCTTCCAACAACTCGTGTTTGTATGGAAAATAAAATATCTCTTAATTTTAGTAAATGGAAACAAAAAAGCTTACACTGAAAACTTTTTCAATATAAGATTATTTTATTATATAAGAACGAAATAGTGATCTCAATGTCAAATGAGTAAAGTCTTGAAAAGGAGCGCATAACATTTAATTAAGGGGTCGTAGATATTACTTTCCTTGTCTGAGGCATAGGATTAAATCCTTGACCATCTCATGACTGAAATCAACTATATTGCGAGGGTTAAATCACCGATGCAGGTGTCAAATTAAGTTACAAATCTATAAAATGTCATTGATTGATGAACTAGAATAGGGTGAAAGAATGGAGTTAATAAAAAAGATGAATAAAACAATTAGAAATAAATTAAGTAGGCTTATAAAATATAAGATAACATTTAAATACAATTTTGAAAATAGGATGGCTACATAATTATTTACAAATATCTAAAGACAACAATAAAAAACAGCACTACAGATGGTATGCAATAAATTTATTTAATTCTATACTCTCATCCAATATATCTACTATTAATTCATTTTGGACATAAAAATAAGGTCACTCTAATACATTCTAGGATACTTCTAAAATTACGATATCAACTTAGCAAAAAATATGAATTAGACAGAGCTGAATATCAATAAGATCAGAGCTAGATATATTTTTTATCAGTAAACATTTAATTTCTTATTTTAAAAAACTAACGCCATGCCATTTATTATTTTTACTTTGTTATGTATTTATTGGATTATGTTCCTGATCATATTAAATAAGTCTGTCCTTTATATGTTACATAAACACATTACAAAGTTCCAACTAATAATATAATCTCTTTTTATTATCAAAAAATCTATAGGTTAAAATGACTCACAAAAAAAAATCTAAGAAACATTTGAGTGCTTGCTCTATATTAATGACAACTAACATAACCATAATTTAAAATTTGTAGGTACCTATATGCAACGGTACACGTTGCACACAGCCCTTGACCACATGTCACCATCACATACTTCGTATGTTTCTCTTTACAATTTCCACACTCTCGCTTGACCCGCTCTGACGTGACCACCTCTTACACGAACACTTCTAGTGCTAGTTGGGTTGCCAAGAACGGCACTAAATCTCCTTGCAATCTCCTCTTCGGATTGGAATCAAAATGCTTCAGTGTTATCAGGATATAACACTGCCATAATCAAGTTTTGTTTGTGCATCAGCTATGCTTAGATATTGTATAATTTATTTTCTACAACGACTTTATTCGAGTTCACTAAATCCATCGATTGAACATACCTACTCTCATAAGTTGAATTAATTTTTGTGAGTTAATCTTAAAAAATAAAATATAAATATAGGATTTTACTTATTAGTTTTAAGTTTATTATTTAGAATGGCGTTTTGATAGCTTTTTAAGTTACCGTTTGACAAACACATTAATACATGTAACAAATATGATAAATAAACTTAAAAACAATTCTAAAATATTATTATAAAGACCAATTCACCTGAATTTTCAAATCATAATATATTAAATTAAATCTAAATGGCCAGTCTAACTCATTGACTTATAGAAATAGTTAATGAAATTTTGAAAATAGTATGGCTATATTATTAACTACTAAAATCTTAAGACAACTATAAAAAACAGCACTACAGATAGTAGCCAATAAATTAATTTATTTCTATATTCTCACCTAATATATCTACTAATAATTCATTTTGGAAATAAAAAAGGTCACTCTAATACATTCTAGGATAATCTAAAATTACGATATCAGCTTAAGTAAAAAAATATGAATGAGGCAGAGCTGAATAACAATAAGATCAGAGCTTGATATATTTTTCAACAGTAAACATGAAATTTCTTATTTTAAAAAACTAACAACATGTCATTTATTATATCTGCTTTTTTATGTATTTATTGGATTATTTTCCTGATCAATATTAAATAAGTCTGTCCTCTGTATGTTATATTACCACATTACAAAGTTCCAAATAATAATATAACCTCTTTATATTGTCAAAATTTCTATAGGTTAAAATGATTAACAAAAAAAATTCTAATTAAAATTTGAGTGGTTGCTATACATTAATGACACCTAACATAACCATAATTTTAAAATTTGTAGGTACCGATATGCACCAGTACACATTGCACACAGCCCTTGACCACATGTCACCATCGCACACTTCGAATGTTCCTCTTTACAAATTCCAAACTCTCGCATGACCATCTCTGGCGTGATCAATTCTTCCGCAACCACCTCTGGCGCTAGTTGGGGTGCCAAGAACGGCCCTGCATCTCCTCGCAAGCTCCTCTCCGGATTGGAATCACAATGATTCAGTGTTATCAGGATAGAACACTGCCATAATCAAGGTTTATTTGTTCATCAGCTAAACGTAGATCTTTTATAATTTAAATTCTACAACGACGTTTAGTCGAGGCCACTAAATGCATTTATTTAACAAACCTACTCTCTTCAGTTGAATATATTTTTGTGAGTCAATCTGAAAAATATAATATACATTGAGGATTTAACTTTTTATGTTTAAGTTTATTATTTAGTATTGTGTTTTGATGGCCTTGTAAGTTCCCGTCTAACACACACATTAATACGAGGAATAAATATAATAAATTAACTTTAAACCAATTCTAGAGTCTTCTCAGTGAGACCAATTTATCTGACTTTACAAATCATAATTTCTTAAATTAAATCAAACACGCCAGTCTAACACATTGGCTTATAATAATATTTAATGAAATTTTGAAAATAGGATGGCAACATTATTAACTACTAAAATCTTAAGACAACTGTAAAAAAAAGCTCTACATACAGTAAGCAATAAATTAATATATATTTCTATACTCCCACCTAATATATCGACTAATAATTCATTTTGGAAATAAAAATTTCACTATAATACATTCTAGGATACTTCTAAAACTACGATATCAGATTAGAAAAAAAATATGAATGAGGCAGAGTTGAATATCAATAAGAACAGAGCTAGTTATATTTTTCAGGAGTAAACATGTAATTTCTTATTTTAAAAAACTAACGCCATGCCATTTATTATTTTTACTTTTTATGTATTTATTTGATAATGTTCCTGATCATATTAAATAAGTCTCTTCTTTAATTGTTTCATAAACTCATTACAAAGTTCCAACAAATAATATAACACCTTTATATTCTCAACAAATCTATAGGTTAAAATGATTCACAAAAAAAATTATAATAAACATTTGAGTGCTTGCTCTACATTAATAACACCTAACATAACCATAATTTAAAATTTGTAGGTACCGATATGCACCAGTACGAGTTGCACACAGCCCTTGAACACATGTCACCATCGCACAACTCGAATGTTCCTCTGTACAAATTCCACACTCTCGCTTGACCATCTCTGGCGTGACCACATCTTCAGCGACCACCTCTGGCACTAGTAGAGATGCAAAGAACAGCCCTGCATCTTCTCGCAATTTCCTCTTCGTATTTGAATCACAATGCTTCAGTGTTATCAGGATAGAACACTGCCATAATCAAGGTTTGTTTGTGCATCAGCTAAGCGTAGATCTTGTATAATTTAAGTTCTACAACGACGTTTAGTCGAGGCCACTAAATGCATTTATTTAACAAACCTACTCTCTTCAGTTGAATATATTTTTGTGAGTCAATCTGAAAAATATAATATACATTGAGGATTTAACTTATTATGTTTAAGTTTATTATTTAGTATTGTGTTTTGATGGCCTTTTAAGTTCCCGTCTAACACACACATTAATACGAGGAATAAATATAATAAAACAACTTTAAACCAATTCTAAAGTATTCTCAGTGAGACCAATTTATCTGACTTTACAAATCATAATTTCTTAAATTAAATCAAACACCCCAGTCTAACACATTGGCTTATAGTAATAGTTAATGGAATTTTGAAAATAGAATGGCTACATTATTAACTACTAAAATCTTAAGACAAATTTAAATAACAGCACTACAGATAGTAACCATTAAATTAATTTATTTCTATAATCTCACCTAATATATCTAATAATAATTCATTTCGGACATAAAAAAAGGTCACTCTAATACATTTTAGGATACTTTTAATATAACTATATCATATAAGAAAAAAATATATATGAGGCGTAGCTGAATATCAATAAGAACAGAGCTAGATATATTTTTCAACAGCATACATGTAATTTCTTATTTTAAAAAACAATCGCCATTCCATTTATTATTTTTCTTTTTTATGTATTTATTTGATTATTTTCCTGATCCATATTAAATAAGTCTGTCATTTATATGTTACATAAACACATTACAAAGTTCCAACTAATAATATAATATCTTTATATTGTCAAAAAATCTATAGGTTAAAATGATTCACAAAAACAATTCTAATAAACCTTTGAGTGGTTGCTCTACATTAATGACACCTAACATAACCTAATTTAAAATTTTTAGGTACCGATTTGCACCGGTTCAGGTTGCACACATCCTTTGAACACATGTCACCATCGCACACTTCGAATGTTCCTCTTTACAAATTCCACACTCTCGCTTGACCATCTCTGGCGTGATCACCTCTACCGCAACAACCTCTGGCGCTAGTTGGGGTGCCAAGAACGGCCCTGCATCTCCTCGCAAGCTCCTCTCCGGATTGGAATCACAATTCTTCAGTGTTATCAGGATATAACACTGCCATATTCAAGGTTTGTTTGGTCATCAGCTATGCGTAGATCTTGTATAATTTAAGTTCTACAACGACGTTTAGTCGAGGCCACTAAATGCATCAATTGAACAAACCTACTCACTTCGGTTGAATTTATTTTTGTGAGTTAATCTGGAAATAAAATATAAATTGAGGATTTAACTTATTAGTCTTGAGTTTATAATTTAGTATTGCGCTTTGATGGTTTTTTAAGTTCCCGTCTGACATATACATTAATACAAGGAACAAATATGATAAATAAACTTTAAAGCAATTCTATAGTATTCTCATAGAGACCATTTCACCTGACTTTTAAAATCATAATTTCTGAAATTAAATCAAACACGCCAGTCTAGCACATTGGCTTATAGTAATAGTTAATGAAATTTTTAAAATAGGATGGCTACATTATTAACTACTAAAATCTTAAGACAACTTTAAAAAAATAGCATTACAAATAGTAAGCAATAAATTAATTTATTTCTCTACTCTCACCTAATAAATCTACTAATAATTCATTTTGGAAATAAAAAAGGTCACTCTAATACATTCTAGGATACATCTAAAACAATGATATCATTTTAAGGGAAAAAATATGAATGAGGCAGAGCAGAATATCAATAAGATCAGAGCTAGATATATATGTCAACAGTAAACATGTTATTCCTTATTTTAAAAAACTAACAACATGTCATTTATTATATTTACTTTTTTTACGTATATATTAGATTATGTTCCTGATCTATATTAAATAAGTCTCTCCTTAATATGTTACATAAACACATTACAAAGTTCCAACTAATAATATAACCTCTTTATATTGTAAAAAATCTATAGATTAAAATGATTCACAAAAAAATTCTTATAAACATTTGTGTGGTTGCTCTACATTAATGACACCTAGCATGACCATAATTTTAAAATTTGTAGGTACCGATATGAACCGGTACACGTTGCACACAGCCCTTGACAACATGTCACCATCGCACACTTCGAAGGTTCCTCTTTCAAATTCCACACTCTCGCTTGACCATCTCTGGCGTGACCACATCTTCAGCGACCACCTCTGGCACAAGTAGAGATGCAAAGAACAGCCCTGCATCTTCTCGCAATTTCCTCTTCGTATTTGAATCACAATGCTTCAGTGTTATCAGGATAGAACACTGCCATAATCAAGGTTTGTTTGTGCATCAGCTAAGCGTAGATCTTGTATAATTTAAGTTCTACAACGACGTTTAGTCGAGGCCACTAAATGCATTTATTTAACAAACCTACTCTCTTCAGTTGAATATATTTTTGTGAGTCAATCTGAAAAATATAATATACATTGAGGATTTAACTTATTATGTTTAAGTTTATTATTTAGTATTGTGTTTTGATGGCCTTTTAAGTTCCCGTCTAACACACACATTAATACGAGGAATAAATATAATAAAACAACTTTAAACCAATTCTAAAGTATTCTCAGTGAGACCAATTTATCTGACTTTACAAATCATAATTTCTTAAATTAAATCAAACACCCCAGTCTAACACATTGGCTTATAGTAATAGTTAATGGAATTTTGAAAATAGAATGGCTACATTATTAACTACTAAAATCTTAAGACAAATTTAAATAACAGCACTACAGATAGTAACCATTAAATTAATTTATTTCTATAATCTCACCTAATATATCTAATAATAATTCATTTCGGACATAAAAAAAGGTCACTCTAATACATTTTAGGATACTTTTAATATAACTATATCATATAAGAAAAAAATATATATGAGGCGTAGCTGAATATCAATAAGAACAGAGCTAGATATATTTTTCAACAGCATACATGTAATTTCTTATTTTAAAAAACAATCGCCATTCCATTTATTATTTTTCTTTTTTATGTATTTATTTGATTATTTTCCTGATCCATATTAAATAAGTCTGTCATTTATATGTTACATAAACACATTACAAAGTTCCAACTAATAATATAATATCTTTATATTGTCAAAAAATCTATAGGTTAAAATGATTCACAAAAACAATTCTAATAAACCTTTGAGTGGTTGCTCTACATTAATGACACCTAACATAACCAAATTTAAAATTTTTAGGTACCGATTTGCACCGGTTCAGGTTGCACACATCCTTTGAACACATGTCACCATCGCACACTTCGAATGTTCCTCTTTACAAATTCCACACTCTCGCTTGACCATCTCTGGCGTGATCACCTCTACCGCAACAACCTCTGGCGCTAGTTGGGGTGCCAAGAACGGCCCTGCATCTCCTCGCAAGCTCCTCTCCGGATTGGAATCACAATTCTTCAGTGTTATCAGGATATAACACTGCCATATTCAAGGTTTGTTTGGTCATCAGCTATGCGTAGATCTTGTATAATTTAAGTTCTACAACGACGTTTAGTCGAGGCCACTAAATGCATCAATTGAACAAACCTACTCACTTCGGTTGAATTTATTTTTGTGAGTTAATCTGGAAATAAAATATAAATTGAGGATTTAACTTATTAGTCTTGAGTTTATAATTTAGTATTGCGCTTTGATGGTTTTTTAAGTTCCCGTCTGACATATACATTAATACAAGGAACAAATATGATAAATAAACTTTAAAGCAATTCTATAGTATTCTCATAGAGACCATTTCACCTGACTTTTAAAATCATAATTTCTGAAATTAAATCAAACACGCCAGTCTAGCACATTGGCTTATAGTAATAGTTAATGAAATTTTTAAAATAGGATGGCTACATTATTAACTACTAAAATCTTAAGACAACTTTAAAAAAATAGCATTACAAATAGTAAGCAATAAATTAATTTATTTCTCTACTCTCACCTAATAAATCTACTAATAATTCATTTTGGAAATAAAAAAGGTCACTCTAATACATTCTAGGATACATCTAAAACAATGATATCATTTTAAGGGAAAAAATATGAATGAGGCAGAGCAGAATATCAATAAGATCAGAGCTAGATATATATGTCAACAGTAAACATGTTATTCCTTATTTTAAAAAACTAACAACATGTCATTTATTATATTTACTTTTTTTACGTATATATTAGATTATGTTCCTGATCTATATTAAATAAGTCTCTCCTTAATATGTTACATAAACACATTACAAAGTTCCAACTAATAATATAACCTCTTTATATTGTAAAAAATCTATAGATTAAAATGATTCACAAAAAAATTCTTATAAACATTTGTGTGGTTGCTCTACATTAATGACACCTAGCATGACCATAATTTTAAAATTTGTAGGTACCGATATGAACCGGTACACGTTGCACACAGCCCTTGACAACATGTCACCATCGCACACTTCGAAGGTTCCTCTTTCAAATTCCACACTCTCGCTTGACCATCTCTGGCGTGACCACATCTTCAGCGACCACCTCTGGCACCAGTAGAGATGCAAAGAACAGCCCTGCATCTTCTCGCAATTTCCTCTTCGTATTTGAATCACAATGCTTCAGTGTTATCAGGATAGAACACTGCCATAATCAAGGTTTGTTTGTGCATCAGCTAAGCGTAGATCTTGTATAATTTAAGTTCTACAACGACGTTTAGTCGAGGCCACTAAATGCATTTATTTAACAAACCTACTCTCTTCAGTTGAATATATTTTTGTGAGTCAATCTGAAAAATATAATATACATTGAGGATTTAACTTATTATGTTTAAGTTTATTATTTAGTATTGTGTTTTGATGGCCTTTTAAGTTCCCGTCTAACACACACATTAATACGAGGAATAAATATAATAAAACAACTTTAAACCAATTCTAAAGTATTCTCAGTGAGACCAATTTATCTGACTTTACAAATCATAATTTCTTAAATTAAATCAAACACCCCAGTCTAACACATTGGCTTATAGTAATAGTTAATGGAATTTTGAAAATAGAATGGCTACATTATTAACTACTAAAATCTTAAGACAAATTTAAATAACAGCACTACAGATAGTAACCATTAAATTAATTTATTTCTATAATCTCACCTAATATATCTAATAATAATTCATTTCGGACATAAAAAAAGGTCACTCTAATACATTTTAGGATACTTTTAATATAACTATATCATATAAGAAAAAAATATATATGAGGCGTAGCTGAATATCAATAAGAACAGAGCTAGATATATTTTTCAACAGCATACATGTAATTTCTTATTTTAAAAAACAATCGCCATTCCATTTATTATTTTTCTTTTTTATGTATTTATTTGATTATTTTCCTGATCCATATTAAATAAGTCTGTCATTTATATGTTACATAAACACATTACAAAGTTCCAACTAATAATATAATATCTTTATATTGTCAAAAAATCTATAGGTTAAAATGATTCACAAAAACAATTCTAATAAACCTTTGAGTGGTTGCTCTACATTAATGACACCTAACATAACCTAATTTAAAATTTTTAGGTACCGATTTGCACCGGTTCAGGTTGCACACATCCTTTGAACACATGTCACCATCGCACACTTCGAATGTTCCTCTTTACAAATTCCACACTCTCGCTTGACCATCTCTGGCGTGATCACCTCTACCGCAACAACCTCTGGCGCTAGTTGGGGTGCCAAGAACGGCCCTGCATCTCCTCGCAAGCTCCTCTCCGGATTGGAATCACAATTCTTCAGTGTTATCAGGATATAACACTGCCATATTCAAGGTTTGTTTGGTCATCAGCTATGCGTAGATCTTGTATAATTTAAGTTCTACAACGACGTTTAGTCGAGGCCACTAAATGCATCAATTGAACAAACCTACTCACTTCGGTTGAATTTATTTTTGTGAGTTAATCTGGAAATAAAATATAAATTGAGGATTTAACTTATTAGTCTTGAGTTTATAATTTAGTATTGCGCTTTGATGGTTTTTTAAGTTCCCGTCTGACATATACATTAATACAAGGAACAAATATGATAAATAAACTTTAAAGCAATTCTATAGTATTCTCATAGAGACCATTTCACCTGACTTTTAAAATCATAATTTCTGAAATTAAATCAAACACGCCAGTCTAGCACATTGGCTTATAGTAATAGTTAATGAAATTTTTAAAATAGGATGGCTACATTATTAACTACTAAAATCTTAAGACAACTTTAAAAAAATAGCATTACAAATAGTAAGCAATAAATTAATTTATTTCTCTACTCTCACCTAATAAATCTACTAATAATTCATTTTGGAAATAAAAAAGGTCACTCTAATACATTCTAGGATACATCTAAAACAATGATATCATTTTAAGGGAAAAAATATGAATGAGGCAGAGCAGAATATCAATAAGATCAGAGCTAGATATATATGTCAACAGTAAACATGTTATTCCTTATTTTAAAAAACTAACAACATGTCATTTATTATATTTACTTTTTTTACGTATATATTAGATTATGTTCCTGATCTATATTAAATAAGTCTCTCCTTAATATGTTACATAAACACATTACAAAGTTCCAACTAATAATATAACCTCTTTATATTGTAAAAAATCTATAGATTAAAATGATTCACAAAAAAATTCTTATAAACATTTGTGTGGTTGCTCTACATTAATGACACCTAGCATGACCATAATTTTAAAATTTGTAGGTACCGATATGAACCGGTACACGTTGCACACAGCCCTTGACAACATGTCACCATCGCACACTTCGAAGGTTCCTCTTTCAAATTCCACACTCTCGCTTGACCATCTCTGGCGTGACCACATCTTCAGCGACCACCTCTGGCACTAGTAGAGATGCAAAGAACAGCCCTGCATCTTCTCGCAATTTCCTCTTCGTATTTGAATCACAATGCTTCAGTGTTATCAGGATAGAACACTGCCATAATCAAGGTTTGTTTGTGCATCAGCTAAGCGTAGATCTTGTATAATTTAAGTTCTACAACGACGTTTAGTCGAGGCCACTAAATGCATTTATTTAACAAACCTACTCTCTTCAGTTGAATATATTTTTGTGAGTCAATCTGAAAAATATAATATACATTGAGGATTTAACTTATTATGTTTAAGTTTATTATTTAGTATTGTGTTTTGATGGCCTTTTAAGTTCCCGTCTAACACACACATTAATACGAGGAATAAATATAATAAAACAACTTTAAACCAATTCTAAAGTATTCTCAGTGAGACCAATTTATCTGACTTTACAAATCATAATTTCTTAAATTAAATCAAACACCCCAGTCTAACACATTGGCTTATAGTAATAGTTAATGGAATTTTGAAAATAGAATGGCTACATTATTAACTACTAAAATCTTAAGACAAATTTAAATAACAGCACTACAGATAGTAAACCATTAAATTAATTTATTTCTATAATCTCACCTAATATATCTAATAATAATTCATTTCGGACATAAAAAAAGGTCACTCTAATACATTTTAGGATACTTTTAATATAACTATATCATATAAGAAAAAAATATATATGAGGCGTAGCTGAATATCAATAAGAACAGAGCTAGATATATTTTTCAACAGCATACATGTAATTTCTTATTTTAAAAAACAATCGCCATTCCATTTATTATTTTTCTTTTTTATGTATTTATTTGATTATTTTCCTGATCCATATTAAATAAGTCTGTCATTTATATGTTACATAAACACATTACAAAGTTCCAACTAATAATATAATATCTTTATATTGTCAAAAAATCTATAGGTTAAAATGATTCACAAAAACAATTCTAATAAACCTTTGAGTGGTTGCTCTACATTAATGACACCTAACATAACCAATTTAAAATTTTTAGGTACCGATTTGCACCGGTTCAGGTTGCACACATCCTTTGAACACATGTCACCATCGCACACTTCGAATGTTCCTCTTTACAAATTCCACACTCTCGCTTGACCATCTCTGGCGTGATCACCTCTACCGCAACAACCTCTGGCGCTAGTTGGGGTGCCAAGAACGGCCCTGCATCTCCTCGCAAGCTCCTCTCCGGATTGGAATCACAATTCTTCAGTGTTATCAGGATATAACACTGCCATATTCAAGGTTTGTTTGGTCATCAGCTATGCGTAGATCTTGTATAATTTAAGTTCTACAACGACGTTTAGTCGAGGCCACTAAATGCATCAATTGAACAAACCTACTCACTTCGGTTGAATTTATTTTTGTGAGTTAATCTGGAAATAAAATATAAATTGAGGATTTAACTTATTAGTCTTGAGTTTATAATTTAGTATTGCGCTTTGATGGTTTTTTAAGTTCCCGTCTGACATATACATTAATACAAGGAACAAATATGATAAATAAACTTTAAAGCAATTCTATAGTATTCTCATAGAGACCATTTCACCTGACTTTTAAAATCATAATTTCTGAAATTAAATCAAACACGCCAGTCTAGCACATTGGCTTATAGTAATAGTTAATGAAATTTTTAAAATAGGATGGCTACATTATTAACTACTAAAATCTTAAGACAACTTTAAAAAAATAGCATTACAAATAGTAAGCAATAAATTAATTTATTTCTCTACTCTCACCTAATAAATCTACTAATAATTCATTTTGGAAATAAAAAAGGTCACTCTAATACATTCTAGGATACATCTAAAACAATGATATCATTTTAAGGGAAAAAATATGAATGAGGCAGAGCAGAATATCAATAAGATCAGAGCTAGATATATATGTCAACAGTAAACATGTTATTCCTTATTTTAAAAAACTAACAACATGTCATTTATTATATTTACTTTTTTTACGTATATATTAGATTATGTTCCTGATCTATATTAAATAAGTCTCTCCTTAATATGTTACATAAACACATTACAAAGTTCCAACTAATAATATAACCTCTTTATATTGTAAAAAATCTATAGATTAAAATGATTCACAAAAAAATTCTTATAAACATTTGTGTGGTTGCTCTACATTAATGACACCTAGCATGACCATAATTTTAAAATTTGTAGGTACCGATATGAACCGGTACACGTTGCACACAGCCCTTGACAACATGTCACCATCGCACACTTCGAAGGTTCCTCTTTCAAATTCCACACTCTCGCTTGACCATCTCTGGCGTGACCACATCTTCAGCGACCACCTCTGGCACAGTAGAGATGCAAAGAACAGCCCTGCATCTTCTCGCAATTTCCTCTTCGTATTTGAATCACAATGCTTCAGTGTTATCAGGATAGAACACTGCCATAATCAAGGTTTGTTTGTGCATCAGCTAAGCGTAGATCTTGTATAATTTAAGTTCTACAACGACGTTTAGTCGAGGCCACTAAATGCATTTATTTAACAAACCTACTCTCTTCAGTTGAATATATTTTTGTGAGTCAATCTGAAAAATATAATATACATTGAGGATTTAACTTATTATGTTTAAGTTTATTATTTAGTATTGTGTTTTGATGGCCTTTTAAGTTCCCGTCTAACACACACATTAATACGAGGAATAAATATAATAAAACAACTTTAAACCAATTCTAAAGTATTCTCAGTGAGACCAATTTATCTGACTTTACAAATCATAATTTCTTAAATTAAATCAAACACCCCAGTCTAACACATTGGCTTATAGTAATAGTTAATGGAATTTTGAAAATAGAATGGCTACATTATTAACTACTAAAATCTTAAGACAAATTTAAATAACAGCACTACAGATAGTAACCATTAAATTAATTTATTTCTATAATCTCACCTAATATATCTAATAATAATTCATTTCGGACATAAAAAAAGGTCACTCTAATACATTTTAGGATACTTTTAATATAACTATATCATATAAGAAAAAAATATATATGAGGCGTAGCTGAATATCAATAAGAACAGAGCTAGATATATTTTTCAACAGCATACATGTAATTTCTTATTTTAAAAAACAATCGCCATTCCATTTATTATTTTTCTTTTTTATGTATTTATTTGATTATTTTCCTGATCCATATTAAATAAGTCTGTCATTTATATGTTACATAAACACATTACAAAGTTCCAACTAATAATATAATATCTTTATATTGTCAAAAAATCTATAGGTTAAAATGATTCACAAAAACAATTCTAATAAACCTTTGAGTGGTTGCTCTACATTAATGACACCTAACATAACCTAATTTAAAATTTTTAGGTACCGATTTGCACCGGTTCAGGTTGCACACATCCTTTGAACACATGTCACCATCGCACACTTCGAATGTTCCTCTTTACAAATTCCACACTCTCGCTTGACCATCTCTGGCGTGATCACCTCTACCGCAACAACCTCTGGCGCTAGTTGGGGTGCCAAGAACGGCCCTGCATCTCCTCGCAAGCTCCTCTCCGGATTGGAATCACAATTCTTCAGTGTTATCAGGATATAACACTGCCATATTCAAGGTTTGTTTGGTCATCAGCTATGCGTAGATCTTGTATAATTTAAGTTCTACAACGACGTTTAGTCGAGGCCACTAAATGCATCAATTGAACAAACCTACTCACTTCGGTTGAATTTATTTTTGTGAGTTAATCTGGAAATAAAATATAAATTGAGGATTTAACTTATTAGTCTTGAGTTTATAATTTAGTATTGCGCTTTGATGGTTTTTTAAGTTCCCGTCTGACATATACATTAATACAAGGAACAAATATGATAAATAAACTTTAAAGCAATTCTATAGTATTCTCATAGAGACCATTTCACCTGACTTTTAAAATCATAATTTCTGAAATTAAATCAAACACGCCAGTCTAGCACATTGGCTTATAGTAATAGTTAATGAAATTTTTAAAATAGGATGGCTACATTATTAACTACTAAAATCTTAAGACAACTTTAAAAAAATAGCATTACAAATAGTAAGCAATAAATTAATTTATTTCTCTACTCTCACCTAATAAATCTACTAATAATTCATTTTGGAAATAAAAAAGGTCACTCTAATACATTCTAGGATACATCTAAAACAATGATATCATTTTAAGGGAAAAAATATGAATGAGGCAGAGCAGAATATCAATAAGATCAGAGCTAGATATATATGTCAACAGTAAACATGTTATTCCTTATTTTAAAAAACTAACAACATGTCATTTATTATATTTACTTTTTTTACGTATATATTAGATTATGTTCCTGATCTATATTAAATAAGTCTCTCCTTAATATGTTACATAAACACATTACAAAGTTCCAACTAATAATATAACCTCTTTATATTGTAAAAAATCTATAGATTAAAATGATTCACAAAAAAATTCTTATAAACATTTGTGTGGTTGCTCTACATTAATGACACCTAGCATGACCATAATTTTAAAATTTGTAGGTACCGATATGAACCGGTACACGTTGCACACAGCCCTTGACAACATGTCACCATCGCACACTTCGAAGGTTCCTCTTTCAAATTCCACACTCTCGCTTGACCATCTCTGGCGTGACCACATCTTCAGCGACCACCTCTGGCACTAGTAGAGATGCAAAGAACAGCCCTGCATCTTCTCGCAATTTCCTCTTCGTATTTGAATCACAATGCTTCAGTGTTATCAGGATAGAACACTGCCATAATCAAGGTTTGTTTGTGCATCAGCTAAGCGTAGATCTTGTATAATTTAAGTTCTACAACGACGTTTAGTCGAGGCCACTAAATGCATTTATTTAACAAACCTACTCTCTTCAGTTGAATATATTTTTGTGAGTCAATCTGAAAAATATAATATACATTGAGGATTTAACTTATTATGTTTAAGTTTATTATTTAGTATTGTGTTTTGATGGCCTTTTAAGTTCCCGTCTAACACACACATTAATACGAGGAATAAATATAATAAAACAACTTTAAACCAATTCTAAAGTATTCTCAGTGAGACCAATTTATCTGACTTTACAAATCATAATTTCTTAAATTAAATCAAACACCCCAGTCTAACACATTGGCTTATAGTAATAGTTAATGGAATTTTGAAAATAGAATGGCTACATTATTAACTACTAAAATCTTAAGACAAATTTAAATAACAGCACTACAGATAGTAACCATTAAATTAATTTATTTCTATAATCTCACCTAATATATCTAATAATAATTCATTTCGGACATAAAAAAAGGTCACTCTAATACATTTTAGGATACTTTTAATATAACTATATCATATAAGAAAAAAAATATATATGAGGCGTAGCTGAATATCAATAAGAACAGAGCTAGATATATTTTTCAACAGCATACATGTAATTTCTTATTTTAAAAAACAATCGCCATTCCATTTATTATTTTTCTTTTTTATGTATTTATTTGATTATTTTTCCTGATCCATATTAAATAAGTCTGTCATTTATATGTTACATAAACACATTACAAAGTTCCAACTAATAATATAATATCTTTATATTGTCAAAAAATCTATAGGTTAAAATGATTCACAAAAACAATTCTAATAAACCTTTGAGTGGTTGCTCTACATTAATGACACCTAACATAACCTAATTTAAAATTTTTAGGTACCGATTTGCACCGGTTCAGGTTGCACACATCCTTTGAACACATGTCACCATCGCACACTTCGAATGTTCCTCTTTACAAATTCCACACTCTCGCTTGACCATCTCTGGCGTGATCACCTCTACCGCAACAACCTCTGGCGCTAGTTGGGGTGCCAAGAACGGCCCTGCATCTCCTCGCAAGCTCCTCTCCGGATTGGAATCACAATTCTTCAGTGTTATCAGGATATAACACTGCCATATTCAAGGTTTGTTTGGTCATCAGCTATGCGTAGATCTTGTATAATTTAAGTTCTACAACGACGTTTAGTCGAGGCCACTAAATGCATCAATTGAACAAACCTACTCACTTCGGTTGAATTTATTTTTGTGAGTTAATCTGGAAATAAAATATAAATTGAGGATTTAACTTATTAGTCTTGAGTTTATAATTTAGTATTGCGCTTTGATGGTTTTTTAAGTTCCCGTCTGACATATAACATTAATACAAGGAACAAATATGATAAATAAACTTTAAAGCAATTCTATAGTATTCTCATAGAGGACCATTTCACCTGACTTTTAAAATCATAATTTCTGAAATTAAATCAAACACGCCAGTCTAGCACATTGGCTTATAGTAATAGTTAATGAAATTTTTAAAATAGGATGGCTACATTATTAACTACTAAAATCTTAAGACAACTTTAAAAAAATAGCATTACAAATAGTAAGCAATAAATTAATTTATTTCTCTACTCTCACCTAATAAATCTACTAATAATTCATTTTGGAAATAAAAAAGGTCACTCTAATACATTCTAGGATACATCTAAAACAATGATATCATTTTAAGGGGAAAAATATGAATGAGGCAGAGCAGAATATCAATAAGATCAGAGCTAGATATATATGTCAACAGTAAACATGTTATTCCTTATTTTAAAAAACTAACAACATGTCATTTATTATATTTACTTTTTTTACGTATATATTAGATTATGTTCCTGATCTATATTAAATAAGTCTCTCCTTAATATGTTACATAAACACATTACAAAGTTCCAACTAATAATATAACCTCTTTATATTGTAAAAAATCTATAGATTAAAATGATTCACAAAAAAATTCTTATAAACATTTGTGTGGTTGCTCTACATTAATGACACCTAGCATGACCATAATTTTAAAATTTGTAGGTACCGATATGAACCGGTACACGTTGCACACAGCCCTTGACAACATGTCACCATCGCACACTTCGAAGGTTCCTCTTTCAAATTCCACACTCTCGCTTGACCATCTCTGGCGTGACCACATCTTCAGCGACCACCTCTGGCACTAGTAGAGATGCAAAGAACAGCCCTGCATCTTCTCGCAATTTCCTCTTCGTATTTGAATCACAATGCTTCAGTGTTATCAGGATAGAACACTGCCATAATCAAGGTTTGTTTGTGCATCAGCTAAGCGTAGATCTTGTATAATTTAAGTTCTACAACGACGTTTAGTCGAGGCCACTAAATGCATTATATTTAACAAACCTACTCTCTTCAGTTGAATATATTTTTGTGAGTCAATCTGAAAAATATAATATACATTGAGGATTTAACTTATTATGTTTAAGTTTATTATTTAGTATTGTGTTTTGATGGCCTTTTAAGTTCCGTCTAACACACACATTAATACGAGGAATAAATATAATAAAACAACTTTAAACCAATTCTAAAGTATTCTCAGTGAGACCAATTTATCTGACTTTACAAATCATAATTTCTTAAATTAAATCAAACACCCCAGTCTAACACATTGGCTTATAGTAATAGTTAATGGAATTTTGAAAATAGAATGGCTACATTATTAACTACTAAAATCTTAAGACAAATTTAAATAACAGCACTACAGATAGTAACCATTAAATTAATTTATTTCTATAATCTCACCTAATATATCTAATAATAATTCATTTCGGACATAAAAAAAGGTCACTCTAATACATTTTAGGATACTTTTAATATAACTATATCATATAAGAAAAAAATATATATGAGGCGTAGCTGAATATCAATAAGAACAGAGCTAGATATATTTTTCAACAGCATACATGTAATTTCTTATTTTAAAAAAACAATCGCCATTCCATTTATTATTTTTTCTTTTTATGTATTTATTTGATTATTTTCCTGATCCATATTAAATAAGTCTGTCATTTATATGTTACATAAACACATTACAAAGTTCCAACTAATAATATAATATCTTTATATTGTCAAAAAATCTATAGGTTAAAATGATTCACAAAAACAATTCTAATAAACCTTTGAGTGGTTGCTCTACATTAATGACACCTAACATAACCTAATTTAAAATTTTTAGGTACCGATTTGCACCGGTTCAGGTTGCACAATCCTTTGAACACATGTCACCATCGCACACTTCGAATGTTCCTCTTTACAAATTCCACACTCTCGCTTGACCATCTCTGGCGTGATCACCTCTACCGCAACAACCTCTGGCGCTAGTTGGGGTGCCAAGAACGGCCCTGCATCTCCTCGCAAGCTCCTCTCCGGATTGGAATCACAATTCTTCAGTGTTATCAGGATATAACACTGCCATATTCAAGGTTTGTTTGGTCATCAGCTATGCGTAGATCTTGTATAATTTAAGTTCTACAACGACGTTTAGTCGAGGCCACTAAATGCATCAATTGAACAAACCTACTCACTTCGGTTGAATTTATTTTTGTGAGTTAATCTGGAAATAAAATATAAAATTGAGGATTTAACTTATTAGTCTTGAGTTTATAATTTAGTATTGCGCTTTGATGGTTTTTTAAGTTCCCGTCTGACATATACATTAATACAAGGAACAAATATGATAAATAAACTTTAAAGCAATTCTATAGTATTCTCATAGAGACCATTTCACCTGACTTTTAAAATCATAATTTCTGAAATTAAATCAAACACGCCAGTCTAGCACATTGGCTTATAGTAATAGTTAATGAATTTTTAAAATAGGATGGCTACATTATTAACTACTAAAATCTTAAGACAACTTTAAAAAATAGCATTACAAATAGTAAGCAATAAATTAATTTATTTCTCTACTCTCACCTAATAAATCTACTAATAATTCATTTTGGAAATAAAAAAGGTCACTCTAATACATTCTAGGATACATCTAAAACAATGATATCATTTTAAGGGAAAAATATGAATGAGGCAGAGCAGAATATCAATAAGATCAGAGCTAGATATATATGTCAACAGTAAACATGTTATTCCTTATTTTAAAAAACTAACAACATGTCATTTATTATATTTACTTTTTTTACGTATATATTAGATTATGTTCCTGATCTATATTAAAATAGTCTCTCCTTAATATGTTACATAAACACATTACAAAGTTCCAACTAATAATATAACCTCTTTATATTGTAAAAAATCTATAGATTAAAATGATTCACAAAAAAATTCTTATAAACATTTGTGTGGTTGCTCTACATTAATGACACCTAGCATGACCATAATTTTAAAATTTGTAGGTACCGATATGAACCGGTACACGTTGCACACAGCCCTTGACAACATGTCACCATCGCACACTTCGAAGGTTCCTCTTTCAAATTCCACACTCTCGCTTGACCATCTCTGGCGTGACCACATCTTCAGCGACCACCTCTGGCACTAGTAGAGATGCAAAGAACAGCCCTGCATCTTCTCGCAATTTCCTCTTCGTATTTGAATCACAATGCTTCAGTGTTATCAGGATAGAACACTGCCATAATCAAGGTTTGTTTGTGCATCAGCTAAGCGTAGATCTTGTATAATTTAAGTTCTACAACGACGTTTAGTCGAGGCCACTAAATGCATTTATTTAACAAACCTACTCTCTTCAGTTGAATATATTTTTGTGAGTCAATCTGAAAAATATAATATACATTGAGGATTTAACTTATTATGTTTAAGTTTATTATTTAGTATTGTGTTTTGATGGCCTTTTAAGTTCCCGTCTAACACACACATTAATACGAGGAATAAATATAATAAAACAACTTTAAAACCAATTCTAAAGTATTCTCAGTGAGACCAATTTATCTGACTTTACAAATCATAATTTCTTAAATTAAATCAAACACCCCAGTCTAACACATTGGCTTATAGTAATAGTTAATGGAATTTTGAAAATAGAATGGCTACATTATTAACTACTAAAATCTTAAGACAAATTTAAATAACAGCACTACAGATAGTAACCATTAAATTAATTTATTTCTATAATCTCACCTAATATATCTAATAATAATTCATTTCGGACATAAAAAAAGGTCACTCTAATACATTTTAGGATACTTTTAATATAACTATATCATATAAGAAAAAAATATATATGAGGCGTAGCTGAATATCAATAAGAACAGAGCTAGATATATTTTTCAACAGCATACATGTAATTTCTTATTTTAAAAAACAATCGCCATTCCATTTATTATTTTTCTTTTTTATGTATTTATTTGATTATTTTCCTGATCCATATTAAATAAGTCTGTCATTTATATGTTACATAAACACATTACAAAGTTCCAACTAATAATATAATATCTTTATATTGTCAAAAAATCTATAGGTTAAAATGATTCACAAAAACAATTCTAATAAACCTTTGAGTGGTTGCTCTACATTAATGACACCTAACATAACCTAATTTAAAATTTTTAGGTACCGATTTGCACCGGTTCAGGTTGCACACATCCTTTGAACACATGTCACCATCGCACACTTCGAATGTTCCTCTTTACAAATTCCACACTCTCGCTTGACCATCTCTGGCGTGATCACCTCTACCGCAACAACCTCTGGCGCTAGTTGGGGTGCCAAGAACGGCCCTGCATCTCCTCGCAAGCTCCTCTCCGGATTGGAATCACAATTCTTCAGTGTTATCAGGATATAACACTGCCATATTCAAGGTTTGTTTGGTCATCAGCTATGCGTAGATCTTGTATAATTTAAGTTCTACAACGACGTTTAGTCGAGGCCACTAAATGCATCAATTGAACAAACCTACTCACTTCGGTTGAATTTATTTTTGTGAGTTAATCTGGAAATAAAATATAAATTGAGGATTTAACTTATTAGTCTTGAGTTTATAATTTAGTATTGCGCTTTGATGGTTTTTTAAGTTCCCGTCTGACATATACATTAATACAAGGAACAAATATGATAAATAAACTTTAAAGCAATTCTATAGTATTCTCATAGAGACCATTTCACCTGACTTTTAAAATCATAATTTCTGAAATTAAATCAAACACGCCAGTCTAGCACATTGGCTTATAGTAATAGTTAATGAAATTTTTAAAATAGGATGGCTACATTATTAACTACTAAAATCTTAAGACAACTTTAAAAAATAGCATTACAAATAGTAAGCAATAAATTAATTTATTTCTCTACTCTCACCTAATAAATCTACTAATAATTCATTTTGGAAATAAAAAAGGTCACTCTAATACATTCTAGGATACATCTAAAACAATGATATCATTTTAAGGGAAAAATATGAATGAGGCAGAGCAGAATATCAATAAGATCAGAGCTAGATATATATGTCAACAGTAAACATGTTATTCCTTATTTTAAAAAACTAACAACATGTCATTTATTATATTTACTTTTTTTACGTATATATTAGATTATGTTCCTGATCTATATTAAATAAGTCTCTCCTTAATATGTTACATAAACACATTACAAAGTTCCAACTAATAATATAACCTCTTTATATTGTAAAAAATCTATAGATTAAAATGATTCACAAAAAAATTCTTATAAACATTTGTGTGGTTGCTCTACATTAATGACACCTAGCATGACCATAATTTTAAAATTTGTAGGTACCGATATGAACCGGTACACGTTGCACACAGCCCTTGACAACATGTCACCATCGCACACTTCGAAGGTTCCTCTTTCAAATTCCACACTCTCGCTTGACCATCTCTGGCGTGACCACATCTTCAGCGACCACCTCTGGCACTAGTAGAGATGCAAAGAACAGCCCTGCATCTTCTCGCAATTTCCTCTTCGTATTTGAATCACAATGCTTCAGTGTTATCAGGATAGAACACTGCCATAATCAAGGTTTGTTTGTGCATCAGCTAAGCGTAGATCTTGTATAATTTAAGTTCTACAACGACGTTTAGTCGAGGCCACTAAATGCATATATTTAACAAACCTACTCTCTTCAGTTGAATATATTTTTGTGAGTCAATCTGAAAAATATAATATACATTGAGGATTTAACTTATTATGTTTAAGTTTATTATTTAGTATTGTGTTTTGATGGCCTTTTAAGTTCCCGTCTAACACACACATTAATACGAGGAATAAATATAATAAAACAACTTTAAACCAATTCTAAAGTATTCTCAGTGAGACCAATTTATCTGACTTTACAAATCATAATTTCTTAAATTAAATCAAACACCCCAGTCTAACACATTGGCTTATAGTAATAGTTAATGGAATTTTGAAAATAGAATGGCTACATTATTAACTACTAAAATCTTAAGACAAATTTAAATAACAGCACTACAGATAGTAACCATTAAATTAATTTATTTCTATAATCTCGCCTAATATATCTAATAATAATTCATTTCGGACATAAAAAAAGGTCACTCTAATACATTTTAGGATACTTTTAATATAACTATATCATATAAGAAAAAAATATATATGAGGCGTAGCTGAATATCAATAAGAACAGAGCTAGATATATTTTTCAACAGCATACATGTAATTTCTTATTTTAAAAAACAATCGCCATTCCATTTATTATTTTTCTTTTTTATGTATTTATTTGATTATTTTCCTGATCCATATTAAATAAGTCTGTCATTTATATGTTACATAAACACATTACAAAGTTCCA
The DNA here is from genome assembly GCA_033556935.1 of Timema podura. NCBI lineage: Eukaryota > Metazoa > Arthropoda > Insecta > Phasmatodea > Timematidae > Timema > Timema podura. Next base: position 59,080,542 of record JAVRXN010000014.1, read on the forward strand.
ACTAATAATATAATATCTTTATATTGTCAAAAAATCTATAGGTTAAAATGATTCACAAAAACAATTCTAATAAACCTTTGAGTGGTTGCTCTACATTAATGACACCTACATAACCTAATTTAAAATTTTTAGGTACCGATTTGCACCGGTTCAGGTTGCACACATCCTTTGAACACATGTCACCATCGCACACTTCGAATGTTCCTCTTTACAAATTCCACACTCTCGCTTGACCATCTCTGGCGTGATCACCTCTACCGCAACAACCTCTGGCGCTAGTTGGGGTGCCAAGAACGGCCCTGCATCTCCTCGCAAGCTCCTCTCCGGATTGGAATCACAATTCTTCAGTGTTATCAGGATATAACACTGCCATATTCAAGGTTTGTTTGGTCATCAGCTATGCGTAGATCTTGTATAATTTAAGTTCTACAACGACGTTTAGTCGAGGCCACTAAATGCATCAATTGAACAAACCTACTCACTTCGGTTGAATTTATTTTTGTGAGTTAATCTGGAAATAAAATATAAATTGAGGATTTAACTTATTAGTCTTGAGTTTATAATTTAGTATTGCGCTTTGATGGTTTTTTAAGTTCCCGTCTGACATATACATTAATACAAGGAACAAATATAGATAAATAAACTTTAAAGCAATTCTATAGTATTCTCATAGAGACCATTTCACCTGACTTTTAAAATCATAATTTCTGAAATTAAATCAAACACGCCAGTCTAGCACATTGGCTTATAGTAATAGTTAATGAAATTTTTAAAATAGGATGGCTACATTATTAACTACTAAAATCTTAAGACAACTTTAAAAAAATAGCATTACAAATAGTAAGCAATAAATTAATTTATTTCTCTACTCTCACCTAATAAATCTACTAATAATTCATTTTGGAAATAAAAAAGGTCACTCTAATACATTCTAGGATACATCTAAAACAATGATATCATTTTAAGGGAAAAAATATGAATGAGGCAGAGCAGAATATCAATAAGATCAGAGCTAGATATATATGTCAACAGTAAACATGTTATTCCTTATTTTAAAAAACTAACAACATGTCATTTATTATATTTACTTTTTTTACGTATATATTAGATTATGTTCCTGATCTATATTAAATAAGTCTCTCCTTAATATGTTACATAAACACATTACAAAGTTCCAACTAATAATATAACCTCTTTTATATTGTAAAAAATCTATAGATTAAAATGATTCACAAAAAAATTCTTATAAACATTTGTGTGGTTGCTCTACATTAATGACACCTAGCATGACCATAATTTTAAAATTTGTAGGTACCGATATGAACCGGTACACGTTGCACACAGCCCTTGACAACATGTCACCATCGCACACTTCGAAGGTTCCTCTTTCAAATTCCACACTCTCGCTTGACCATCTCTGGCGTGACCACATCTTCAGCGACCACCTCTGGCACTAGTAGAGATGCAAAGAACAGCCCTGCATCTTCTCGCAATTTCCTCTTCGTATTTGAATCACAATGCTTCAGTGTTATCAGGATAGAACACTGCCATAATCAAGGTTTGTTTGTGCATCAGCTAAGCGTAGATCTTGTATAATTTAAGTTCTACAACGACGTTTAGTCGAGGCCACTAAATGCATTTATTTAACAAACCTACTCTCTTCAGTTGAATATATTTTTGTGAGTCAATCTGAAAAATATAATATACATTGAGGATTTAACTTATTATGTTTAAGTTTATTATTTAGTATTGTGTTTTGATGGCCTTTTAAGTTCCCGTCTAACACACACATTAATACGAGGAATAAATATAATAAAACAACTTTAAACCAATTCTAAAGTATTCTCAGTGAGACCAATTTATCTGACTTTACAAATCATAATTTCTTAAATTAAATCAAACACCCCAGTCTAACACATTGGCTTATAGTAATAGTTAATGGAATTTTGAAAATAGAATGGCTACATTATTAACTACTAAAATCTTAAGACAAATTTAAATAACAGCACTACAGATAGTAACCATTAAATTAATTTATTTCTATAATCTCACCTAATATATCTAATAATAATTCATTTCGGACATAAAAAAAGGTCACTCTAATACATTTTAGGATACTTTTAATATAACTATATCATATAAGAAAAAAATATATATGAGGCGTAGCTGAATATCAATAAGAACAGAGCTAGATATATTTTTCAACAGCATACATGTAATTTCTTATTTTAAAAAAACAATCGCCATTCCATTAATTATTTTTCTTTTTTATGTATTTATTTGATTATTTTCCTGATCCATATTAAATAAGTCTGTCATTTATATGTTACATAAACACATTACAAAGTTCCAACTAATAATATAATATCTTTATATTGTCAAAAAATCTATAGGTTAAAATGATTCACAAAAACAATTCTAATAAACCTTTGAGTGGTTGCTCTACATTAATGACACCTAACATAACCTAATTTAAAATTTTTAGGTACCGATTTGCACCGGTTCAGGTTGCACACATCCTTTGAACACATGTCACCATCGCACACTTCGAATGTTCCTCTTTACAAATTCCACACTCTCGCTTGACCATCTCTGGCGTGATCACCTCTACCGCAACAACCTCTGGCGCTAGTTGGGGTGCCAAGAACGGCCCTGCATCTCCTCGCAAGCTCCTCTCCGGATTGGAATCACAATTCTTCAGTGTTATCAGGATATAACACTGCCATATTCAAGGTTTGTTTGGTCATCAGCTATGCGTAGATCTTGTATAATTTAAGTTCTACAACGACGTTTAGTCGAGGCCACTAAATGCATCAATTGAACAAACCTACTCACTTCGGTTGAATTTATTTTTGTGAGTTAATCTGGAAATAAAATATAAATTGAGGATTTAACTTATTAGTCTTGAGTTTATAATTTAGTATTGCGCTTTGATGGTTTTTTAAGTTCCCGTCTGACATATACATTAATACAAGGAACAAATATGATAAATAAACTTTAAAGCAATTCTATAGTATTCTCATAGAGACCATTTCACCTGACTTTTAAAATCATAATTTCTGAAATTAAATCAAACACGCCAGTCTAGCACATTGGCTTATAGTAATAGTTAATGAAATTTTTAAAATAGGATGGCTACATTATTAACTACTAAAATCTTAAGACAACTTTAAAAAAATAGCATTACAAATAGTAAGCAATAAATTAATTTATTTCTCTACTCTCACCTAATAAATCTACTAATAATTCATTTTGGAAATAAAAAAGGTCACTCTAATACATTCTAGGATACATCTAAAACAATGATATCATTTTAAGGGAAAAAATATGAATGAGGCAGAGCAGAATATCAATAAGATCAGAGCTAGATATATATGTCAACAGTAAACATGTTATTCCTTATTTTAAAAAACTAACAACATGTCATTTATTATATTTACTTTTTTTACGTATATATTAGATTATGTTCCTGATCTATATTAAATAAGTCTCTCCTTAATATGTTACATAAACACATTACAAAGTTCCAACTAAAAATATAACCTCTTTATATTGTAAAAAATCTATAGATTAAAATGATTCACAAAAAAATTCTTATAAACATTTGTGTGGTTGCTCTACATTAATGACACCTAGCATGACCATAATTTTAAAATTTGTAGGTACTGATATGAGCCGGTACACGTTGCACACAGCCCTTGACAACATGTCACCATCGCACACTTCGAAGGTTCCTCTTTCAAATTCCACACTCTCGCTTGACCATCTCTGGCGTGACCACATCTTCAGCGACCACCTCTGGCACTAGTAGAGATGCAAAGAACAGCCCTGCATCTTCTCGCAATTTCCTCTTCGTATTTGAATCACAATGCTTCAGTGTTATCAGGATAGAACACTGCCATAATCAAGGTTTGTTTGTGCATCAGCTAAGCGTAGATCTTGTATAATTTAAGTTCTACAACGACGTTTAGTCGAGGCCACTAAATGCATATATTTAACAAACCTACTCTCTTCAGTTGAATATATTTTTGTGAGTCAATCTGAAAAATATAATATACATTGAGGATTTAACTTATTATGTTTAAGTTTATTATTTAGTATTGTGTTTTGATGGCCTTTTAAGTTCCCGTCTAACACACACATTAATACGAGGAATAAATATAATAAAACAACTTTAAACCAATTCTAAAGTATTCTCAGTGAGACCAATTTATCTGACTTTACAAATCATAATTTCTTAAATTAAATCAAACACCCCAGTCTAACACATTGGCTTATAGTAATAGTTAATGGAATTTTGAAAATAGAATGGCTACATTATTAACTACTAAAATCTTAAGACAAATTTAAATAACAGCACTACAGATAGTAACCATTAAATTAATTTATTTCTATAATCTCACCTAATATATCTAATAATAATTCATTTCGGACATAAAAAAAGGTCACTCTAATACATTTTAGGATACTTTTAATATAACTATATCATATAAGAAAAAAATATATATGAGGCGTAGCTGAATATCAATAAGAACAGAGCTAGATATATTGTTCAACAGCATACATGTAATTTCTTATTTTAAAAAACAATCGCCATTCCATTTATTATTTTTCTTTTTTATGTATTTATTTGATTATTTTCCTGATCCATATTAAATAAGTCTGTCATTTATATGTTACATAAACACATTACAAAGTTCCAACTAATAATATAATATCTTTATATTGTCAAAAAATCTATAGGTTAAAATGATTCACAAAAATAAATTCTAATAAACCTTTGAGTGGTTGCTCTACATTAATGACACCTAACATAACCTAATTTAAATTTCTTAGGTACCGATTTGCACCGGTTCAGGTTGCACACATCCTTTGAACACATGTCACCATCGCACACTTCGAATGTTCCTCTTTACAAATTCCACACTCTCGCTTGACCATCTCTGGCGTGATCACCTCTACCGCAACAACCTCTGGCGCTAGTTGGGGTGCCAAGAACGGCCCTGCATCTTCTCGCAAGCTCCTCTCCGGATTGGAATCACAATGCTTCAGTGTTATCAGGATATAACACTGCCACAATCAAGGTTTGTTTGTGCTTCAGCTATGCGTAGATCTTTATAATTTAAGTTCTACAACGACGTTTAGTCGAGGCCACTAAATGCATCGATTGAACATACCTACTCTGTTCAGTTGAATTTATTTTTGTGAGTTAATCTGAAAAATAAAATATAAATTGAGGATTTAACTTATTAGTTTTAAGTTTATTATTTAGTATGGCGTTTTGATGGCTTTTTAAGTTCCTGTCTGACACACACATTAATACAAGGAACAAATATTATAAATAAACTTTAAACCAATTCTAAAGTATTCTCTTAGAGACCATTTCACCTGACTTTTCAAATCATAATTTCTTAAATTAAATCAAACACGCCAGTCCAACACATTGGCTTATAGTAATAGTTAATGAAATTTTGAAAATAGGATTGCTACATTATTAACTACTAAATTCTTAAAACAACTTTAAAAAAACAGCACTACAGATAGTAACCAATAAATTAATTTATTTCTATACTTTCACCTAATATATCTACTAATAATTTAAATTGGAAATAAAAAAGGTCAGTCTAATACATTCTAGGATACTTCTAAACTATGATATCAGCTTAAGAAAAAATATGAATGAGGCAGAGCGGAAAATCAATAAGATCAGAGTTAGATATATAGTTAAGGGAGCCTATTATGAGATAGTGCCCTAATATGAGACATTACAGATTCAGGTGAACAAGCAAGAGCACTCTAGTAGCAAGTGGCCTACCTAAGAAGTGCCCCTTGGACCCCATAGAGGGCAGTTCAAGACCACGCCATCTTTGACTGTTATATCAGTAAAAAAAGACCACGTATTCTCACTCATTCTGAAGTTTTTTTGATTGATTTCATCACAAGTTTTTAGTGGCAAGGTAAGTTATTTTTTATCATTCAGTTATATAAAAACGTTCAGTATTTATAGTAATGAATAATGTAGTGTCATTTGTTTTGATGCTTTTTGTTTGTCTTCCATTTATTGCCACACAATGTTTCAGCATGCATTTCCCTAATATGAGATTTTAGGTGGTTCCCTTATTTGAGAGATATCTCATATAAAGAACCACTTCTTTTCACACTTTTGTTAGACCTTTGTTGATTGTCGATGCCTTATTTTATTGATGTATAAATTATCGCCTTAATAATATACATTATACAATAATATAGAAATAATATATTATACAATATTATAATTACAATATTGTTGTTTTGCAGATGCCGCCTACAAAGGAGAACAAGAGAATGGTGTGGGACAAAGAGGCTATGGCCGAGGCTGTGACTGCTGTTCGAGAAAATAAAATGGGTTATTTTAGAGCTTCAAGGATTTATGGTGTTCCCAAATGAACGATATAGAGGTATTCCAAGGATTCACGAAGTATTGGCGAGTTATTGAATGTTAAGTTGGGAAAGAAACCTGTACTCCCACAAGTACTGGAAGTTCAGGTTCTGCTGTTGTAGCTACCACCTCCCATTATAAAAATAATTTAATGGAGAAAGCAGCAAAAAAGGCGGAAAACCAGAAGAAGAAGCTTGATAAAACAGGAAAGAAAACCACTGTCCCTAACTACAAGCCTGCAACCTCTGCAGTTTAAACATCTAAAACCAAAACAGTTTTCATGTTTTCCTCTGAAGCTTCAACTTCTAAGAAAAAACCAGAATAAGTATCAAACAAACAAAGAAGAGGTGACCTAAACAAGCTCAATCCCCACCCAGTGAGTCAAGCACTGAAGATGACGAAGAGCCACCCCTACAAGATTCTGACTCTGACTTCAATTCTTATGATTCTAATGAAATGGATGAATGTGATGCTGAAAGCGTACTGTGCAGTGGTTGGTTTTCAAAGGGCAATGTTGGAGAAAAATGGAGAAAATGTGCACAGTGTTTTCAGTGGTGTCACGAGGAATGCGGTGACAAGCGAAACTCCATTTTCTTGTGTGGCCCATGTCATGACATTTGAACATTCCTTTTCATTACTGTTGCAATATTTCAATCCTGTTTTGTGAAGATCAAAAATTCATTGCTTGGAATAGATTTTGATGAAGAAACCACTCTTCAAGTTTGCTTAATATCTCATGTGTTTCTTACTTACAATTTTGTTCAAATACACACTCATTTTAAGAAACTGTGTTGGAAACCTTTTATTTTGAAAATATTAAGGTATTCTGATTTCAAAAATTAAGTTCTTGTAATATCAGATGGTTCTCATATTTGGATCCCTATGTGTCTTATATTAGAAACACCTTTTCCGAAGTCATTCATATGGCAGTATTGAGTTATTTTATTTTACTTGAGTTGTATGAAACATAGAACAAATTTTAAATTTGATACTGTTTCTAAAAGAAATGGTGCTGGAAAACTTTTTCATTTAAAGGTCAAAAAATGACTCCAACAAAAAGTATCTCATAACAGGCCCTTTACCCTATATCAACATTAAACATATTATTTATTATTTTAAAAAACTAATGCCATGCCATTTATTATATTTAATATTTTATGTATGTATTGGATTATGTTCCTGATCTATATTAAATAAGTTTGTCGTTTATAGGTTACATAAACACATTACAAAGTTCCAACTAATAATATAACCTTTTTATATCGTCAAAAAATCTATAGGTTAAAATGAGTCACAAAAAAAAATCTAAGAAACATTTGAGTGGTTGCTCTATATTAATGACAACTAACATAACCATAATTTAAAATTTGTAGGTACCAATATGCACCGGTACAAGTTGCACACAGCCCTTGACCAGATGTCACCATCGCACACTTCGAATGTTCCTCTTTACAAATTCCACACTCTCGCTTGACCATCTCTGGCGTGATCACCTCTTCCGCAACCACCTCTGGCGCTAGTTGGGGTGCCAAGAACGGCCCTGCATCTCCTCGCAATCTCCTCTCCGGATTGGAATCAAAATGCTTCAGTGTTATCAGGATATAACACTGCCACAATCAAGGTTTGTTTGTGCTTCAGCTATGCGTAGATCTTTATAATTTAAGTTTTACAACGACGTTTAGTCGAGGCCACTAAATGCATCGATTCAACATACCTACTCTGTTCAGTTGAATTTATTTTTGTGAGTTAATCTGAAAAATAAAATATAAATTGAGGATTTAACTTATTAGTTTTAAGTTTATTATTTAGTATTGCGCTTTGATGGATTTTTAAGTTCCCGTCTGACATATACATTAATACAAGGAAAAAATATGATAAATAACCTTTAAAGCAATTCTAAAGTATTCTCATAGAGACCATATCACCTGACTTTTAAAATTATAATTTCTGAAATTAAATCAAACACGCCATTCAAGCACATTGGCTTATAGTAATAGTTAATGAAACTTTGAAAACAGGATGGCTACATTATTAACTACTAAAATCTTAAGACAACTTTAAAAAACATCATTACAGATAGTAACCAATAAATTAATATATTTCTATACTCTCACCTAATATATCTACTAATAATTCATTTTGGAAATAAAAAAGGTCACTCTAATACATTCTAGGATACATCTAATACAATGATATCATTTTAAGGAAAAAAATATGAATGAGGCAGAGCGGAATATCAATAATATCAGAGCTAGATATATATGTCAACAGTAAACATGTTATTTCTTATTTTAAAAAACTAACGCCATGCCATTTATTAGTTTTCTTTTTTATGTATGTATTGTATTATGTTCCTGATCCATATTAATAAAAATTGTCCTTTTTATGTTACATAAACACATTAAAAAGTTCCAACTAATAATATAATTTCTTTATATTGTCAAAAAATCTATAGGTTAAAATGATTCACATAAAATATTTTAATAAACATTTGTGTGGTTGCTCTACATTAATGACACCTAACTTAACCATAATTTAAAATTTGTAGGTACAGATATGCACCGGTACACGTTGCACACATCCCTTGACCACATGTCACCATCGCACACTTCGAAAGTTCTTCTTTACAAATTCCAAACTCTCGCTTGACCATCTCTGGCGTGATCACCTCTTCCACAACCACCTCTGGAACTAGTTGGGGTGCAAAGAACGGCCCTGCATCTTCTCGCAAGCTCCTCTCCGGATTGGAATCACAATGCTTCAGTGTTATCAGGATATAACACTGCCATAATCAAGGTTTGTTTGTGCATCAGCTATGCGTAGACCTTTTATAATTTAAGTTCTACAACTACGTTTAGTCGAGGCCACTAAATGCATCGATTGAACATACCTACTCTCTTCAGTTGAATTTATTTTTGTTAGTTATTCTGAAAAAATAAAATATAAATTGAGGATTTAACATATTAGTTTTAAATTTATTATTTAGTATGGCGTTTTGATGGCTTTTTAAGTTCCTGTCTAACACACACATTAATACAAGGAACAAATATTATAAATAAACTTTAAACCAATTCTAAAGTATTATCTTAGAGACCATTTCACCTGACTCTTCAAATCATAATTTCTTAAATTAAATCAAACACGCCAGTCCAACACATTGGCTTATAGTAATAGTTAATGAAATTTTGAAGATAGGATTGCTACATTATTAACTACTAAATTCTTAAAACAACTTTAAAAAAACAGCACTACAGATAGTAACCAATAAATTAATTTATTTCTATACTTTCACCTAATATATCTACTAATAATTTATTTTGGAAAAAAAAAGGTCAGTCTAATACATTCTAGGATACTTCTAAACTATGATATCAGCTTAAGAAAAAATATGAATGAGGCAGAGCGGAAAATCAATAAGATCAGAGTTAGATATATAGGTAAGGGAGCCTATTATGAGATAGTGCCCTAATATGAGACATTACAGTATCAGGTGAACAAGCAAGAGCACTCTAGTAGCAAGTGGCCTACCTAAGAGGTGCCCCTTGGACCCCATAGAGGGCAGTTCAAGACCACGCCATCTTTGACTGTTATATCAGTAAAAAAAGACCACGTATTCTCACTCATTCTGAAGTTTTTTTGATTGATTTCAGCACAAGTTTTTGGTGGCAAGGTAAGTTATTATTTATCATTCAGTTATATAAAAACGTTCAGTATTTATAGTAATGAATAATGTAATGTCATTTGTTTTGATGCTTTTTGTTTGTATTCCATTTATTGCCACACAATGTTTCAGTATGCATTACCCTAATATGAGATTTTAGGTGGTTCCCTTATTTGAGAGATATCTCATATAAAGAACCACTTCTTTTCACACTTTTGTTAGACCTCTGTTGATTGTCGATGCCTTATTTTATTGATGTATAAATTATCGCCTTAATAATATACATTATACAATAATATAGAAATAATATATTATACAATATTATAATTACAATATTGTTGTTTTGCAGATGCCGCCTACAAAGGAGAAGAAGAGAATGGTGTGGGACAAAGAGGCTATGGCCGAGGCTTTGACTGCTGTTCGAGAAAATAAAATGGGTTATTTGAGAGCTTCAAGGATTTATGGTGTTCCCAAATGAACGATATAGAGGTATTCCAAGAATTCACGAAGTATTGGCGAGTTATTGAATGTTAAGTTGGGAAATAAACCTGTACTCCCACAAGTACTGCAAGTTCAGGTTCTGCTGTTGTAGCTACCACCTCCCATTATAAAAATAATTTAATAGAGAAAGCAGCAAAAAAGGCGGAAAACTAGAAGAAGAAGCTTGATAAAACAGGAAAGAAAACCACTGTCCCTAACTCCAAGCCTGCAACCTCTGCAGTTTCAACATCTAAAACCAAAACAGTTTTCATGTTTTACTCTGAAGCTTCAACTTCTAAGAAAAAACCAGAATAAGTATCAAACAAACAAAGAAGAGGTGACCTAAACAAGCTCAATCCCCACCCAGTGAGTCAAGCACTGAAGATGACGAAGAGCCATCCCTACAAGATTCTGACTCTGACTTCAATTCTGATGATTCTAATGAAATGGATGAATGTGATGCTGAAAGCGTACTGTGCAGTGTTTTGTTTTCAAAGGACCATGGTGGAGAAAAATGGAGAAAATGTGCACAGTGTTTTCAGTGGTGTCACGAGGAATGCGGTGACAAGCGAAACTCCATTTTCTTGTGTGGCCCATGTCATGACATTTGAACATTCCTTTTCATTACTGTTGCAATATTTCAATCCTGTTTTGTGAAGATCAAAAATTCATTGCTTGGAATAGATTTTGATGAAGAAACCACTCTTCAAGTTTGCTTAATTTCTCATGTGTTTCTTACTTACAATTTTGTTCAAATAAACACTCATTTTGAGAAACTGTGTTGGAAACCTTTTATTTTGAAAATATTAAGGTATTCTGATTTCAAAAACTAAGTTCCTGTAATATAAGATGGTTCTCATATTTGGATCCTTATGAGTCTTATATTAGAAACAACTTTTCCGAGGTCATTCTTATGCTAGTTTTGAGTTTATTTTTTCCTTGACAAATTTCAAATTTGATAATGTTAGCCAGATAATGTACGCTTCTCTAAAAGAAATGGTGCTGGAAAATTTTTTAATTTAAAGGTCATAAAATGACACCAACAAAAAGTATCTCATAACAGGCCCTTTACCCTATATCAACATTAAACATATTATTTCTTATTTTAAAAAACTAACGCCATGCAATTTATTATTTTTCTTTGTTATGTATTTATTGGATTATGTTCCTGATCCATATTAAAAAAGTCTGTCGTTTATAGGTTAAATAAACACATTAAAAAGTTCAAACTAATAATTTAATTTCTTTATATTGTCAAAAAATCTATAGTTTAAAATGATTCAAAAAAAAAATTCTAATAAACATTTGAGTGGTTGTTCTACATTAATGACACCTAACATAACCATAATTTAAAATTTGTAGGTACCGATATGCACCGGTACAATTTGCACACAGCTCTTGACCACATGTCATCATCGCACACTTCGAATGTTCCTCTTTACAAATTCCACTCTCTCAATTGACCAGCTTTGGCGTGATCACCTCTTCCGCGACCACCTCTGGCGCTAGTTGGGGTGCCAAGAACGGCCCTGCATCTCCTCGCAAGCTCCTCTCCGGATTGGAATCACAATGCTTCAGTGTTATCAGGATATAACACTGCAATAATCAAGGTTTGTCTGTGCATCAGCTATGCGTATATCTTGTATAATTTAAGTTCTACAACGACGTTTAGTCAAGGTGTCTAAATGCATCGATTCAAAATACCTACTCTGCTCAGTTTAATTTATTTTGTGAGTTAATCTGAAAAATAAAATATAAATTGAGGATTTAACTTATTAGTCTTAAGTTTATTATTTAGTATGGCATTTAAATGGCTTTTTATGATCCAGTCTGACACACACATTAATACAAGGAACAAATATGATAAACAAACTTAAAACCAATTCTAAAGTATTCTCATAGAGAATAATTCACTTGACTTTTTAAATCATTATTTCTTAAATTAAATCAAACACGCCAATCAAACTCATTGGTTATAAAAATAGTTAATGTAACAGTTATTAACTACTATACAATTGGGTTTACTTGTTATTACAATATTATTATTGAATACCGTATGTGTGTGAATTTTCCACAATCTATAAGCTATAATTTTTTTAATCAACTAATAGTGAGTTATGAACTATTTGATCATTAACTAGAAAATTCCCCTTATATATAATTCAAATAAAAAATTTTACAACAAATTTTGAATTAAAATCTCTGAGGACAAATATACTAGAGTTTCGAACTCACCAATAAATTCAAATACCCCTGGATGTGAACTCCCGATGCGATTGTTGAGCCTGTGGTAGAAATACTCCACAGATTAGTTGGTTCACAAAGGTTGCCCTGACACGGAGAGATCATTTGGTGTAACACGGTTAACCCAATCGTATGGATATAACGGATTAACTGGTAAAGTTATCCATTCAAGTTGTTTCGTCTTGAAATAAACTTTATTTCAATATACACTTCCACTATTCGATCTACTGGTACTAGAAGTAGAAGCATTAGCATTTTCAAAATATATCTTACATTCTCATTGGTTAAGCAAAGAAGGAACAGCTGTTCAATATTTAAACTTGCATAACATTATATTAGGACCTTGGTGGTCAAGATATTAAAGCTTTATAAAAAGAGGAAACAATAATATGTATGAAAACTCATTTAATTTGAGAATATAACTTCTCTCTGGAGTAATCCATGTAGTCCGTATGTTTGTCAACCCTAATTTAAATGTTAGCTTGAAATAAGTTTGCCACAAAAAAAAATATTTTACAAGTGGACTTAGGTTCTTAATAAATCTTTAAACACTATACACCCTATATAACCTAAGTATTATTGTATCATAAATACGTTTATCGTTTGCAAGAAAAATTTGATATCAGGTTTTTGTATTGAATTGAATATTTCTATTAACCGTTTTAGTAGTTCGTACAAGTCTAGTATCTCGCGAATCATGAACTGTTCTATAAACAACATGGCCGAAGCATTTAGCCTGTCTTAATTCATTGGTGTTTCTTAGTTATGATCTGATTAATACACGCATCAAAGCTATTAATCAAAATGAATAGTCATGCGTGCCATCAAAAATAATGTCCAAACTGTCTCACACAAATTGCTTCAGAGTGATGGATCGAAATTAGTCTCAATCCCAGTCATCTGTACTAAGGGTATTTTTTTCTTTAATAGTTTTTACACTTTAACTCCACACTAACTAGAGTTCGGTGGATCTATATTCCATGTTCATCATCCCTACAAGTTTAGTAATAATGTGGATAGGTTGAACGGGTGATAAAAAATAAGCCGTACATAGTTTTAATTATAATGATTTATTGAAGAAAAAAACTCTTTTCACTCTGCACCGTTTCTTAATATCCGTCTGTGCTATCCATATGGTTACACGTGTGGAATATGGATGAGGAAGGGAGGACTTGGAGGAAACGTACGGCCATTCGAGTGGGAACAATTATAGAAAAACTTCCTCGCTATATCTGCCTGGGTCACATTGAAAGCATAGAGTTTCTGCCTCTCCGAGTACAATAGTTCAGGTATCGAGCTGTAATCCCTTGAACCGCCTCATCCACGTTTATTTAACAACAATTAAGAGTGTTGTATCCTAATATACACTGCCAATGCTTCTACAGTGTTCGAACATAAACAACACGCTGTTCTGAAAATTAACTTGTAAATGAATTATTATATAAAATATTTTGTGACCAGCATCTGTGGTCACATTTCTTGAAGATTCACTTTATCATTAGACTGGTCTTCAAATAACGTGGATATCGATTTCCGAGTACTGATCGGGTATATTGAGAGAATTATAAGCATTTAAAGAAAATAACGCTTTCCACGCAATTACGGACTTATTTTCAAAATGTTTTACCATCCTCATCCCTAATCTATTCTTGTAAATACTTATGTAGTAAAGGCTGCATTTATTTTATTAAATTTCGTTGTCAAATTGATACAATCAAATTAGACAAGTGATATGTTGTTTACTAAACTAAAAATAAATGGTACGGCGCACCGCACAGACTTTCTCTCTCTTTCTATAAACTCGTAAGATTTCTGAACGGAATAATGTACATTGTATCATCACCACTCAACATAAGAACACGAATAAAATAATATACAATGATATATAAACAATGAGAAAAGAGGCGCATCTTTGTCCACCTAAGAGCATTTCAAACAGTTTAATGTCTACCACAAGGGTCAACACTTCGTATTAAAATTTCGATTTCTCGTTAAAATTTTAACATTTTATAAGATGTTGCAGATCTTCAAGTCATCACATTGATATTTAATTATTCATTTATACATTTTGACCAATAAAAAATGTAAATATTAACTATTGAGTCTAAAATGGAGATAGATCATTTCTGTGCAAACATTTCTCCAAGAGCTTTAAGGAAAAATAACATACTTTTTTAGATACTTACTTTTATTTAATTACTCTATAGCATTGGAGAATTATTGCGTTAAGACTTAAGTAGTATATATTTACTACTAAAGCTCACAAAATTGTATTAATATATTTGCAAATATCTCAGAAACTATTCCTTTTATAAAAATATATGTCAAATAAAAGTTTTTTATTTCTAATAGTCCTACAATTTTGCAATGATAAGTTGTTTAGTTTCTCAAATAGTTGTGGAGATACGGAAATTAACGCTTGTGAAAAGTACCCTAAAAATCATTTTCACAGGAAAATGAAAATAGCCAGTTTATTTATAATCTTAATCAACGCCTAGATACGAATTTTAATCAAAATCGTTTGAGCAGATTTTGAGAAAACCAATTTTTTCTCTTCTCGCCCTTCAGTAAACTACCCTTAATTTTAAGTTTTTATACACACACAGACAGACGGGATTGCAAAGACTATTTTTTAGGGTTGTGGGGGTCATGAGACGTCGACATCCATCAACATTTCAGGTTAGTTTTTTTTTTACAGTCGAATTACTTAAACTTTAATGTCCAAAAAGTTAAGAAATTCATATAATTGCTTATAGATTGAAAGTTATTGATTTTATAAAAATATGTTTCGGACAAAATATTTGTATTATAAATATATATACATATTTGTAATGCTAAGTATTTCATATCTCAAATAGTTTCGTAGCTATTATAAAAAATGTTAATTAACGCGTCAGACCGGAGCCCTTAAAGCCATTTTGCCGAAATATTGAAGGTAGCCATTTTTTTTGTACTATTTATTAATGTTTATAAATGATATTTAATCAAAATCGTTAGAGCCAATTTTGAGAAAAACGACTTTTTCTCTTTTTGCCCTTTAGTAAACTACCCTTAATTTTAAGTTTTAATAGACACACAGACAGACGGCATTGCAAGACTATTTTTTAGGGTTCGGGGGGTCATGAGACGTCGACATCCATCAACATTTCTGGTTAGTTTTATTTACGGTCGCAATACTTAAGCTTTAATGTCCAAAAAGTTAAAAATACATATATAATTGCGTATAGATTGAAAATGATTGATTTTATAAAAATATGTTTTGAATAAAATATTTGTATAATAAATATATATACATATTTGTAATGCTAAATAATTTCATATCTCAAATAGTTTCGGAGCTATTATAAAAAATGTTAATTTACGCATCAGACCGGAGCTCTTAAAGCCATTTTGCCGAAATATTAGAGTAGCCATTTTGTTTGAAATATTTAGTAATGTTCATAAATAAATTTAATCAAAATCGTTAGAGCCGATTTTGAGAAAATTGACTTTTTCTCTTTTTTCCCTTCAGTAAACTACCCTTAATTTTAGGGGTAGATATCCAATTCCAAAAATCCCTCGGGGCAACCCTATGAAAACCCTAGATATCAAGTTTTAGCTCAATCGGTAATATAGTTTAGGCTCTAGTTGGAGGTACAGACAGACAAACAGACAGACGGAAATTCAAAAACCACTTTTTCGGATTCAGGGAGTCATGAAACGTCAAGATTCATCAAAATCTCGAGTTCGATTTTTTTGACGATCACCATACTTTCTCTACCTGTAAGATAAAGAGAAAGTAAAAAAGCTCAAGTGCATAGAAAATATAATGAAAAGACTTTCCTAAGTATATTTTCGGAATATTCAATATCTTCTTATTTTAAACACGGGAATGATTATATTAAACATTATTTAATACTGATGTGCAATGAGAGTTAGCAAATATGTTTTAAATCAGTTTATAGTAAAATAAGTCTGAAAATGAAACTTATCTCATAAACGCGCTTTTTAGGATTAGAAAATAAAGATATTCTAATGTTTAGTCCAATTTCACTCTTCCAACAACTCGTGTTTGTATGGAAAATTAAATATCTCTTAATTTTAGTAAAAGGTAATAAAAAACAAAATTACATTAAAAACTCTTTCAGTATAAGATTAATTTACTATAATAGAACAATATAGTGATCTCAACGTCAAGTGAGTAAAGCGTTGAAAAGGAGCGCATTACGTTTAAATTAGGGGTTGTGGATATGTCTCTCCTTGTCTGAGGCATAGGATTAGTACTTCAACCTTCTCATCACTGGAAATCGCTTCTATTACCTCTATCACGGATACGGGTGTCAAAATAAGTTACAAAGCTATTAAATGTAATTGATTGATGAACTAGAACAAGGTGAAAGATGAAGGAAATAAATAAGATGAATACAACAATTATAAATAAGTTAAGTTTGTTCATACAACACCAGATAACATTTAAATGAAATTTGGAAAATAGGATATATACATTGTTAACTATTAAAACCTAAGAAAAGGTTACAGATATAGCACTAAGCTAGAAATAAACTAAATTTATTTTAATATTTTCAACCTATATATCTACTAATAATTAATTTTGAAAATAAAATAATTCACTCAAGTACATTTTAGGATGGTCCTAAAACTACGATATCAGCTTAGGAAAAAAATACAATTGAGGCAGACCTGAGTATCAATAAGATCAGAGCTTGATATATTTTTCAACCGTAAACAAGTAATTTCTTTTTTTATAAATCTATCGCCATGCAATTTCTATTTTTACTTTGTTATATATTTATTGGATTATGTTCCTGACCTATTTTAAATAACTAGTTCCTTAATATGTAATATAAACACATTTCAAATTTCAAACTAATAAAATAATAGCTTTATATTTAAAAAAAAATAGTCAAAAAATCTGTCGTTTAAAATGATTTCAAGAAAAATATTCTATTAAACCTTTGAGTGGATGCTCTACAAAAATTATACCTAAAATAACCATAATTCAAAATGTGTAGGTACCAGTATACAGTGCACACAGCTCTTGATTACATGGCATCATAGCACATGTAGAGTGCTTGTCT
The DNA here is from genome assembly GCA_033556935.1 of Timema podura. Taxonomy (NCBI): domain Eukaryota; kingdom Metazoa; phylum Arthropoda; class Insecta; order Phasmatodea; family Timematidae; genus Timema; species Timema podura. The sequence goes on from JAVRXN010000014.1 coordinate 59,098,423, forward strand.
TTACAAATTCCACTCTCACTTGACCAGCTCAGGCGCAACCACCTCTGCCGTGACCAGCTCTGGCGCTAGTTTGGGTGCCAAGAACGGTCCTGCATCTCCTCACAAGCTCGTCTCCATATTGGAATCACAATGCTTCTTGTGATTAGGATATCACACTGCCATAATCAAGATTTGCTTGTGCATCACCTATACGTAAATTCTGCATAATTTAAGTTATAAATCGATGTATAGTCAAAGCCATTAAATGCATCGATTGAACATGCCTACTCTCTTTAGTTGAAATGATTTTTGTTAACTTATCTGTAAAATAAAATATAAAATGAGTATATAATTTAATATTTTTAAGTCTATTATTTATTATGGTGTTTTACTTTTTTTTTAGGTCTCCTTTGACACAAATATTAATACAAGGACAAATATGATGGATAAACTTAAAACAAATACCCAAGTATTCTCATGGAGACACATTCACCCGACACTTTAAATCATAATTTCTCTAATTAAAATCAAACATGCCAGTCTAACTCATTTGTGTATAGAAATAGTTAATGTAACAGTTATTAACTACTATACAATTGGATTTACTTGTTATCACACTAATTTTATTAAATGCTGTATGTGTTTGAATTTCTACAATCTATAAGCTATGATTGGTTTGTAATCCACTAATAGTGATCTCCAAACCATTTGATCATTAACTGGAGATTATAACTAATAATGTGTTTCGGGGATAATTTAAATTTACTTATTACTCATTATATAAAATTCAAATAAAAAAGAATACAGCAAATTTTGAATTAAAATCGCTGAGAACAAATATACTAAAGTTTCAAATTCACCAATAAATTCAAATACCCCTGGATATGAAATCCCGATGCGATTGTTGAGCCTGTGGTTGAAAGACTCCACAGAATTGTTGGTTCGCATGGGCTGTCCCTCATACGTAGAACTCATTGGGTGTAACCCGGATTATCCAATAGTTATGGATATAACGGAATAACCGGTAGAGTTCTTCATTCAAGTTGTTTCTTCTTGTAATAAACTTTATTTCAATAAACACTATCCCCACTACTTGATCAACTGGAACCAGAGGTAGAATCTTTATCATTTTAAACACATCTCTTGCATTCTCATTGGTTTAGCAGTGATGTAACAGCTGTCCTGAAAGTTGCTGGTTCTTTCTTGTGCCTTCTAAAAATGCTCTATAGAGAAAAAAAAGAAGTTGGTAGAGTTAAATTTAAACCAAGCAGTGATATTCATACTCGCAAAAAAGAGGTGTTTCAGTTCTATATTGACTAATCTCATAGATAAAATAAACAGATATCATGGCATAAATTTGGTGTTTTAGATAAATATATATGGATTATTCAACTTTGGAACCTGTTGTGATTTTGATAATACACGTAGGTGTTTCATATCGGGCTAGTGTTAAACCATGGCTATGGTGAATTTTTATTACGAATACATTTCCTCTAAATTCTACCTTCATTATCAATATACATTAGTGTTATGCATGTATGCCTAAGCATATAGCCCGAACAGGTACTAAGATGCGGTGAAAATTACAAATAATATCTTATTTTATGAATATCAACACACAAGGTGTAAATTTATTTAGTTACGGAAATGTCCGAATGGAGGTGACCAGAATTAAATTAAGTTAAATGAGTTTTAAAAGACACTTGAACACAGGAATCTAAGCAAGGACCTTTGGCTTAGCTCCTCAATACTCTACCACTGAGCTGTCCAGGAATCGTCCCGTGCCCAGGGTTGTTCTTTACTCATATTTTAAGGAAGAGTCTTGTGTTGAACTTGAGGAAAATCGTCAGCTACAAGATCAATGGTGCACTAATCCAAAGGTCCTGTGTTCGACTCCCATGCCCAGGAGTCTTTTTTAACTTATTTTTATTAATATTTTATATATTATTTTATTACATTTATTTTCATCTCGTCTCATTACGGTTTTAATATTACATTTATATATCTATAATATGTTAAGTATGAAAGTAATGGTGTTTGCAGATGACGTGATGGTATGGGCCAATGAGGATGAAGATGTTCAGGAGCAGTTGAATGTATGGGATTAAGTGGTGAATATGTATGTAATGAGGTTCAATGTTAAGAAGTGTGAGATGTTGATTACGAAGAGGAACACAGATAGCTACACGACTGGTGTGAGAAAAGTGAGCAGTTGAAGATAGTAGAAAGCTTTGTGACATGACAAATAACACTATTTACTGTTATTTTTAAAATAAAAATCTATTGAAGGATACTTTACCTATTACTTATTTTTCAAAAATTAGAAATATTGAAAAACTGTTTATTTACTTCCAAATGGGTACCTTAGGGGTTTTTTACATGACAAATACTTGGTTTTGTGTAAACCTAGATAATGTTGCCAATAGACAAACTGACCTGAGCAAAGTGAAACCAGCATCCCTTCAGAGACGTGCGAGGAAAAGCATTTCTCAATTCATTTATTAGGCTCTCTTCATAACCTGCGACAATAGTATTAGGATTGATTCCCAAAGAATATTTTATAGGTTCAAAAACCAAGGCATACGCTGCTATGGTTTTCCTTGTTATGATAATATAGACTGCGGCATATGTCTGAAAATAAAGTAAAAAAATACAAATTTAGTGGCAACCAAAATCTCTTAATAATTTAATTTTTTTAGTTTTGTAATTTCTTTGTGTTAGCAGTGATTTAGCCAGGATTTCATTTTGGGGGGGGGGGGGGACGGGTTCGTTCAAAGGAAAGATTCACCTTCCCCCATCTATTGGTCTGATCATACCCCCACCCTCCCCAACAATCCCTGTTGTACAACCCCTCTCCCATCCGCCCTCCCACCCCTAGCAACCAGTGCAAGTACACATTGTTACACCGTCTCCATGTCCTACTTAACGACCAAATTAAATAAAAGGGAGACAGTGAATCTAACATAAGGGAAAATATAAGCAGTATTAAAATATCACAATAAGACGGTTTATTCATTGTAAACATAGATAAAGCAAAGTACAGTGGTCTCATTATATCATTCTGAATAATGCTGGAAATAACAACGTGAAGCGAAGTATATAAACCTCCCATGTTTATATTTATTAAAGGGAGTCTTTATGAGACACAAAAATTATGTTGATTTTTAACATCAGCAGTGAAGTTAATTACGTTAACAAAAAAATGAAACAAACATTAAACATCAGTGCCTGATGGGCTCCTCAAACAGTTACAAGTTTACACGACGAGAATTACAAAACATAACGCGAGAGTTTGACTACCAGACACAAGTCAAAATCTCCCGGGACTATCTAACTCTTAGACAAAGCTAAAGAATGAAATTTAGAATAAATTTAAAGTATAAAAAAATAACAAGCATGATTTTACTTCTACAGTCGCGAGAAATAGTACGACATACTAATCCACACATTTCAACATATTACATTTAATTTCCTCAAAACAAAATTACCAATGGTGGATTTCAAAACTAGATAACCAACTGGTTACCGCGCCCAGGTGGCCACACAAAAGTTACATCCAAGCGACTGAGATGATAAAGAGAGAAGTTACATATTAAGTGCAAAAACAAAATAATGATTCTAACACAAAAATATTTCAAGTCGAATATGAGTAGAGTCTATGATAAGTACGACATAGTTACGTTCCAATTAATATATAAGTAAGAATTAATAGCCAGAGCTATTATTTATGCTTATTAGTGGGGATTACTCCACCTAGATATCATATTCTGAAAATTGAAAAATGACACCTGGACACGGGAATCGAACCCGGGACCTTTAGCTTAGTACACCAATGCTCTAACCACTGAGCTATCCAGGATTCGTCTCGTGTCCTGGGTCATTCTTCACTCATATTTTAATGCAGAGTCTATGATGGACTTGGCGGAAAATCGTCGGCTACAAATATGTGATTATATTAATATCACGAGCCATCGGATAACGCAGCCATCTGCGACTCGGTAGTTGGCATTATGCTGCCATTTGCACAATTAATAATCGAAACCTTTGCCTCCAGATTTTCAAAAGTTCTTGATGAAGAGGTCAAAGTTGTCAACTTTATCAAGGCAAATCCTACCAACTACAGGTTGTTTAAATTGATGTGTGAAGATATGGACATCCTTCACAACACTTTGCTTTTGCACACCGAAGGTAGGTGGTTGTCCCGGGGTAAAGTTCTGACGTGGCTGTTCGAACTTCTACATGAGGTAGCCCTTTTTGTGGAAGATCCTTTTAAAAATCTTGAGTTCTTGATTCAGGATTTTGAATGGCTACAAAGCCTTGCATACCTGAGTGACATTTTCCACCAGATTAATAAACTCAATCTTTCACTTCAAAAAAATTGTAACACTTTTCAAGTTGTCAACAAAACTGAATCCAAGAAGAAAAAAATATTTTTGGGCAAAGTGAATTAAAAAAGGACAGCCTGAAGTATTCGTAACACTTCACGATTTCTGGTCACAAGCCAAGCTAAATTTAACAGTCAGTGATAAGATAGTTGAGTACTTGGAAGGAATAAAATCCTCATTTGAAAAATATTTTTCAGAGCCGGAAATGGGTGATCGGTAGATATCTAATCCTTTCAAAGAAGAGTAGTTTGAACCGGCTTCATTGTCAATTCCTGAAAAGGAGAAGTTGCTAGAGATTGCATCAGACACCACTCTGAAGAACCTCTTCAATGGAGGAATGGTTAATCTAGTCAGTTTTTGGGCTTGTCGCGGTGACGAATACAGTGAACTTTCTAGAAAAGCCATAATGTTTTTGTTGCCTTTTGATAGCACGGAGCTTGTTGAGCGGGCGTTTTCTTTGTGTACTTATATAAAAAATAAATATAGAAGCAAATTAGACACAGCTCCGGATTTGAGATTGTATTTATCCTCTTTTGAACCTAATTTTTCAAAACATTGTAATTCATTACAGTCCCAAATATAGCATTAATTTTTCTTTTTTCCAATCTTTGTGTTAATTTGTTTGATTACTTCAAAAATAAAAAATTATATAATGAAAAAATAGACCATTTATTTTAATTCAACATATACCTTTTTTGAAAAAGTTTTAGGAATCTGTAATGAATGAAACAGATTGGGGCTGGGGGTGGGGGGGTACCTGGAGAATTTGGAGTAGGGGGTACGTGGAAAGGAACCGAGCCAGCTGGGGGTACGCAGACTGAAAAAGGTTGGGAACCGCTGCTCTAACCCCTTGCTCCATACCCTACATTATCTAACCCGCACGACAATTTAGAGATGGCGGCATGGGATTAAAAATAGAACTAAAATCTTATTCAAATATAATTAAAGTTATATTTAACCTTATAGTGTGATGTGGAAAATCACAATGGCTCCCTACCCCACTCCCCTCCTTGTACTCAGCCTAAGCAGGTCCCGACATGCACCCTAAAACTCACGTTCTATAGCCCTCAAGGCAAGGTAGTTGGTTCTAAAATCTAGGAGGGGATGGATTATTTTAATGTTGTTTATTTGATGGCCGTGATGGGACTGAATATTTTTGATAAGATGGAAGTTGTAATTTATTACACCTAGCCTTATACGACCTAACGGCACAAGACCTAACGGCACAAGACCTAACGGCACAAGACCTAACGGCACAAGACCTAACGGCACAAGACCTAAATGCTACAAGAACTAAACCCCATAAGACCTAACTTTATAAGACCTAACTTCATAGCACCTAATTTAATAGATCCTAACTTTAATAGACCTAAAAGCACTGGACCTAAAATTCATTTTTCATAGATTACTTTAAAATATCTTTAACTGTTCAAACAGGCAGTGGACCTAAAGGCACAAGACCTAATTTTATAAGACCTAACTTCACAAGACCTAACTTCACAAGACCTAACTTGATTTTGGAGGCCATTTTGAATTTTCCAAAGTGATTAATTAGGGTAATTATTATATTAGGCCCTAATGTTAATATACTTTGGCTTTCAATAAAATAAAAAACTCACATTTTATAAATAGTATTTATATAGGATACCTATTTATGTGATTGTTGCGGCTTTCAAGACTTTAGATTTTCGACGGTTAAAATATAATAATATATAATATGTGTTTTAATAAGAATTACTCATTAATTAACTCAACAAATAAGTGAAGTTTGCTAATGCCATATGCCATGATATTAAGCTGATAAAATACAACCATCCAATAATGATATTTGCTTTGTTCCCTCAATAACTGCACTTTAGCCCACATCGGGGATCGAATGATTTAGAGAATAGACTGAATTTTTTAGTATGGCGAGACCCGGTTCAAATTCCAGTCAAGTGAGAGTGAGTTTTAATAAATGGTTTCTGACTTTTCCTCCACGCAAATGAGAATACATATCCTCTAAATTGTACATTTCTCTTTCTTACACCATTGTGAAAAAATGTGGATAGCCTGAGCGTGCTAGTAAATACGTGATACGGGTGACAAAAATTTGGGCCACGATTGTTGCACAGTTAAATTTTATTTTAGTTAATAATAATTATATCCCCACAATACATTTTTAATATATTTTTATTTTAAATACGGTGAAATACGTGAAGAGAGAATGAGTAAACAAATGAGTGGGAGAACACTTCTAGAATACCTGAAAAGGATAGACGAATATTAACTTCCTTAATAAAAGCTGTCCACGTCAGTCGAGATTATTAACATTAAGGCAATCCTGCCTATCAGAGATTTTCATCTTACTTCTCGTTCGGACTATCCACATTTAATTTCACTATTTTAAAGTGACCGAGAGAGGAAGAATTTAGGGGAATTGTTCCCACATTTGCTTGAAAAAAGAGTGAGGAGTCCTCTAGGAAAAATATCTCGGTACGCTCGGCCGAGATTCTAGTGCCAACTTCCTTGTCAGTGGCAAATTAGATTAGATGAGCTTGACATTATTACACATTCCAAGCGGTTTGGCCGTGTTTATTAAAACAACTTTATCTATAAAGGTATGTTTTATATGACGAGAGAAATACACCCAGCAGGATTTGAATTGCGACCTCCCATTCCTCAGAAAACTAGAAAAGACAAAACTGACGTCTTTGTCTGTTTTCCTATCATTGAGTTAAAAAGAATGTTGTTTTAGGACTTATGCCGGCATGCCATATAAATTTAGGTCTTATGAATTTAGGTCTTGTGAGGTTAGGTCTTGTGCTTGTTGGCTTGTGAGATTAGGTCTTGTGGGGTTAGGTCTTATAAAATTAGGTTCAGTGAAGTTAGGTCTTGTGAAATGAGGTCTTGTGCCTTTAGGTCCACTGCCTGTTTGAACAGTTAAAGATATTTTAAAGTAATCTATGAAAAATAAAATCCCGCAGGTTACGGTGGGCAGGTCATGCAGCGTGAATGGGAGTATCTAGAACCGCGTTCAATGTATTGAATGGAAAACCCAATGGGAAAAGACCTCTGGGAAGACCTAGACGCAGATGGGAGGATAACATTTTTATAGACCTGAGAAACATAGGGTGTAATGAGATAGATTGAATAGAAGTAGCTCAAGATAGGGATAGGTGGCGTACTTTCGTGAGTGCGGCAATGAGGTTTCGAGTTCTTAATGCCATAGAGTAATTAAGTAGAGTAAGTCTGTGTTTAAATAAAGTCTGTGTTTTTAGAAATATCTTAACACCATCTACCATCACTTGTGCTATCTATAATCAGATGAAAAAAACTAACAGTGATTATTTTACAAGGATACCCGAAGGTTTTAACATTATATTTTAGGCTAAATAATTTTAGGCCAAATGACTTTAGGCCAACTGACTTTTAGGCCAAATGACTTTTAGGCTAAATGACTTTTAGGCCAAATGACTTTTGCGACTCCTAGCGAAATTAACAACATCGAATTTTTTCTATTCAGAATTCACTTTAGGCCAAATGACTTTAGGCCAACTGACTTTTAGACTAAATGACTTTTAGGCCAAATGACTTTTAGGCCAAATGACTTTTAGGCTAAATGACTTTAGGCTAAATGACTTTAGGCCAAATGACTTTTAGGCCAAATGACTTTTAGGCCAAATTACTTTTAGGCCAAATGACTTTTAGGCCAAATGACTTTTAGGCCAAATGACTTTTAGGCCAAATGAATTTAGGCCTACTGCCGCGTCTCCCATATGTGTACAGCACATACGGATAGTGAGACGCGGTGATAAAAAAAGGTCATGAACATTGCGGCATTTTACTGGGACCACTTCATTTTATTTAAAAGTTTTTCCATAAAATACCGGAAAGTCCATAATAGATATGTAATAAATTTTGTTGAAAATTAAACTAAATGTAGACTTACTTAATAAAGCAAAATCTAGTTTATTTTGACAATTTTTTTTTTTTTTCAAAAATAATTCTTTTAACTCGCGTTTTCTTCCACTCCATCCTTAAGTTGAGATATAATAATCCAGTAAAGTAAAATAAAACACGTTCAGAGCCTTAAAATACTATTGACAATCAAAAATACAACACTGTCTCCACAGCTGAGTGGTCATAGGTGTCGACCTAAAATAATGAAAGTACAGGTTCGATTCTTAACAGCGTTGAGAAGGATATTCAATATTTATCTACAGATTTGTGCTCCTTTTTTATAGCTTTCGAACCTTAAGAAAGATAAATATTGTGATCTTTAAAAATACTTGAGATATTGATAAATGTCAACATTTCATGACTCCCTGAAACAAAACAAAAAATTATTTCGCGATGTCGTATGTCTGTTCATATCTCTGCCTAGAGGCAAAATAATATTACCGATTGACCTAAAACTGGTATTCTAGTTTTTCATAAGGTTCCTCTTAGGTGTTTTCTTTCGGAATCATATATCCAACTGTCACTACTGCCCCTCCCGTAGGCTTACTGGGATGGGCAAGCAGCGGCCAATAATGGTAGGGCTAGAATTTAGAAAAAGGTCCTCGTTCTATCAATGTCCCTACTCAGAAGTTCCATGCCCTTACCTATTCTACGGTGTTATAACTCTAACTGGTGTCAAACATACGACCGCCCGGTGTTGCGCGGTTGTTATCTAACTCAGAATTTCAAGATGGGTTGGGTCGTCCTCCTCTGTAATGAACAGGGAATCAAAAGCTGTAGTATATTCTCCCCACAAGTTGGTAGCTGAGTATGTAGAGCATTTCGAAACAGCCCCCCAACAACTGGAGTCCTTCTGTGGCCCGGCCCTTTCTTCAAAAGGTCTTAAAAAACTCGTTTCTATATATCAAAAATAAGTAGGGGTGTCTCCCCTAAGTTACTAGTTTTGCCAATACTATGCGTTATACTATTGGAAAAAGTGGTGACCTGGTGGTCTAGGGGTAAGGTGTCGGACTTCTGTGCTGAGGGTCCGGGGTTCAATCCTCGGTCCCGGCACAGATTTATCTGATTGCCAAACCCTTCCTTCACCTCTGACAAGGTGTGTATTAATCACAACTTGTGAATGTGTGGAATGCCAGGCCTCCACCGTGGTTCGGATTCCACGTTAAACTGTAGGTCCTCCATTTCATCTCACAATCTCCCTACCATTGCACATTAGCGTAAGTATAACCCTAACGGGTAGTAAGACGTGGTGCTAATAATAATGATATTGGAAAAACAATCTCTGTTTTTAAAAATTGATCTAGTATGAGCACGCCCTCCTTGCATTCTCTAGATTGACTAAGACTGCAAGCTATGGCACAGCCCTAATATTATGGGTAGTTTACTGATGGGGGGGAAAAGATTTTAAAAAATCGATTTTCTCAAAATCCACGTTTAGCTATTTTGAATATATTTTGTATCTAGGCATGGTTTAATATTAAAAACCAAATGGAAACTCTTATTTTTCCGTGAAAATGACTTCGAGGTCAAGGCCGTAGCCAGCCAATGATTTCAGGGGGGTTTTGTGGGCACATCCCTCAATTGCTGGAGGCTAGAAAAAATTATAAATGATAAAAAGTTCTAGAAGCTCTCTAAAGTTCTTTTTATGGTAACACAGCCCCCTAATTTGTATTTGTACCATAATTTTGATATTGTTTGAACCATAAATAAATCCATATATGTTTTGTTCATAACATTTTGGGAGGGTTTGAACCCCCAAAACCCCCCTTGACTACGGCCTTGTTCGAGGTTACTTTATATAAGCAAAAATTTCCAATTTTGATCATACCTCTGCAACTATTTTAAATACGAAATAACTTATCTTTTAAAACTGTAGTACAGTTAGAAATTAGAGACATTTTATTTGAAATATATTTTTATAAAACCAATAGTTTCTAAGCTAAGAGAAAATATTAAATGTTTTATGTAAGTCTTTGAAAATGTGAAATATATTGTTATGCTCTTTGGTGGATAGTTATGTTAGCCTTTCTCAATGTTTCTATAACATTGTTTAGTATTTCATTTATACTCTATGATGGTGTGTTTCTGCAATAATGTATATTATTTAGTTTTACAAATCATACGAGTTTTTATTGGATATTTTATCGAAAGATAAAATATAGAGAACGGATGTACGGTGCACCGTCTCCATTTAGTTTTAAATAAAAAGCTGGTACGTTAAAAACTAAGTTCATTAATGACTCAATCAAAGGGTAGTGATGAAGTTGATAGATCAAAGGGAGAATCCCTATTGACATTCTAGGTAAAGCTAGTATGTAAGTCGTGTATTACTGACTGAGATCATGTTTAACTCGACCGTTCGTCATTTCGTCTGTCCGTCCCGTGGTTACTGACAAATGCGTGGACCACTTGTAAGGAAATTTGTTGGGGATATTTTTTTTAAACTTATAGCCTGAATGATGTGTACATCTGATTTTTAGGTTTGATTTTCCGTTTCAAGATGGTTGCTAACAGCACACACTGAATACTATTATTATTATTGTTATTATTATTATGATTACTACTTCTAGTAGCAGCACCGCGTCTTACTAACCGTTCGGGCTGACCGTACTTACGCTAATGTGTAAAGGTAGGGTGATTGTGAGATTAAATGGAGGACCTACAGTTTTACGTGGAATCCGAACCACGGTGGAGGCCTGGCACTCCTCACATTCACAAGTTGTGACTAATACACGTCTTATCAGAGGTGAAGGAAGGGTTTGGGCACAATCAGAAGAATCTGTGTCGGTACCTAGGATTGAACCCCGGACCCCCAACACAGAAGTCTCGACACCTTACCCCTAGACCGCCAGGTCACCGACCTGAATACTGTTCACAGAACTCTTAGTTTAATCTCCGTGTCTTACATCTCATGTAAGTATTGCGGATATGTGGAAAGGAAATTAGTTACTTTAATAATGGAAATGAAAATATTTCAAATCTAAATATCTGATGAAAACATTCGTTAATGATGGTCAGTCACAAGTGAATGTGTAATACAGATAATCATAGGGGCCACCACGTATGTTATACATTTTAGAATGATATATTATTTTGTTGATATCGCTCTGTAGGACACATACAAAGAGAACCAAACAAGAGACGACTTAAGTTTGTTAACTTCCATTATGTGACGTCATACGGTACTATCTACAGTCCAATTTGCATAGGAACAACCTTATCTAACAGCAAGAAAAGTTTCTAGATTTATGTTCACGTATTTATACGTCAAATCATGTGATCTGCTGAAAAAAAATATTTAAAAAAAAACTGTTCAAAATTGTAAACTTACCTTAAGGATTTATCTCCTAAAACGAAGGATACAATTTTATTTGCCATGTAAAACACTCTAAAGATATAAATTTCGAACAAAATCGTTTGAGCCAATTGTAAAACATACTTTTTCTTTTAGTTTGGGGAAAAAATATTCAAGATCCTTGACTATGCCAAGGTCAAATATGTTTCTAAATGCTTGAGAGAAAAAATAATGTACATTCTTTATGTAATTTGTCTTTAATTTATTAGTTTGCGCACATACTCAACAGGTTGTAAGAAGCAATGCTGAGAGAAAGACTAACGAGTTAAAAACCGAAATTTTTGATGACTTAATATAAATGGGTTTAAAGATTGTTAGGGTGACTTCCCGTGGAAAGAGGAGGGGTAAAACTCAGAAGCGATAAATCACGTGTGGAAAAGTGTACCCCCCTTTACACCCACCCTCAGTGCACATGGCCGATATATGAATCATTACCAGCAAATAAGAATAACGCTAACCATTCAAGCTAGAATTTCAACTTTATAATGATGACTAATATAATAATCGTCGGTTTTAACAGGATGTTTAATGAATACACGTTCTTACCTTGATTTACATTTACATCCGTCCTAAGGCAGAAATCTTTTAATAAAACCTAGTGCGCTTTGTTTTTATTGTTATTAGTAGTAATAGTATAATATTTAAGTTGAAACCACGCCGATAAAATACCAGAATTGTCACATTTCACATGCAAACTAAATACAAAGTTTGAAATAGTGATAATCCTTGACTGGATATAACTATACGGTGAAGGGAACAGTGTGTCGGAAACTGCTTGTAGTTTGAAATAGTGATGATCCTTGACTGTGTTTAACTATACCCTGAGAGAACAGTGTGTTGGAAACTGCTTGTAATATGAAATAGTGATAATCCTTGACTGGATATAGCTATACGGTGAAGGAACAGTGTGTCGGAAACTGCTGGTAGCTTGAAATAGTGATAAACCTTACTGAATATAACTATACATTGAAGGAACAGTGTGTTGGAAACTGCTGGTAGTTTGAAATGGTCATAAACCTTGACTGAATATAACTATACCTTGATGGAATAATGTGTTGGAAACTGCTGGTAGTTTGAAATAGTGATAATCCTTGACTGGATATAACTATACGTTGAGGGAACGATGTGTTGGAAACTGCTGGTAGTTTTAAATAGTGATAATCCTTGACTGGATATAACTATACCTTGAGGGAACGATGTGTTGGAAACTGCTGGTAGTTTGAAATAGTGATAATCCTTGACTGTGTATAACTATACATTGAAGGAACAGTGTGTTGGAAACTGCTGGTAGCTTGAAATAGTGATAATCCTTGACTCTGTATAACTATTCTCTGAGAGAACAGTGTTTGGAAACTGCTGGTAGTTTGAAATAGTGATATTCCTTGACTGGATATAACTATACGTTGAGGGAACGATGTGTTGGAAACTGCTGGTAGTTTGAAATAGTGATAATCCTTGACTGTGTATAACTATACATTGAAGGAACAGTGTGTTGGAAACTGCTGGTAGCTTGAAATAGTGATAATCCTTGACTGGCTATAACTATACGTTGAGGGAACGATGTGTTGGAAACTGCTGGTAGTTTGAAATAGTGATAATCCTTGACTGGATATAACTATACCTTGAGGGAACGATGTGTTGGAAACTGCTGGTAGTTTGAAATAGTGATAATCCTTGACTGTGTATAACTATACATTGAAGGAACAGTGTGTTGGAAACTGCTGGTAGCTTGAAATAGTGATAATCCTTGACTGTGTATAACTATACCCTGAGAGAACAGTGTGTTGGAAACTGCTTGTAATATGAAATAGTGATAATCCTTGACTCTGTATAACTATTCGCTGAGAGAACAGTGTGTTGGAAACTGCTGGTAGTTTGAAATAGTGATAATCCTTGACTGGATATAGCTATACGTTGAGGGAACAATGTGTTGGAAACTGCTGGTAGTTTGAAATAGTGATATTCCTTGACTGGATATAACTATACGTTGAGGGAACGATGTGTTGGAAACTGCTGGTAGTTTGAAATAGTGATAATCCTTGACTCTGTATAACTATTCGCTGAGAGAACAGTGTGTTGGAAACTGCTGGTAGTTTGAAATAGTGATAATCCTTGACTGGATATAACTATACGTTGAGGGAACAATGTGTTGGAAACTGCTGGTAGTTTGAAATAGTGATAATCCTTGACTGGATATAACTATACGTTGAGGGAACGATGTGTTGGAAACTGCTGGTAGTTTGAAATAGTGATAATCCTTGACTCTGTATAACTATTCTCTGAGAGAATAATGTGTTGGAAACTGCTGGTAGTTTGAAATAGTGATAATCCTTGACTGGATATAACTATACGTTGAGGGAACAATGTGTTGGAAACTGCTGGTAGTTTGAAATAGTGATAATCCTTGACTGGATATAACTATACGTTGAGGGAACGATGTGTTGGAAACTGCTGGTAGTTTGAAATAGTGATAATCCTTGACTCTGTATAACTATTCGCTGAGAGAACAGTGTGTTGGAAACTGCTGGTAGTTTGAAATAGTGATAATCCTTGACTGGATATAACTATACGTTGAGGGAACAATGTGTTGGAAACTGCTGGTAGTTTGAAATAGTGATAATCCTTGACTGTGTATAACTATACCCTGAGAGAACAGTGTGTTGGAAACTGCTGGTAGTTTGAAATAGTGATAATCCTTGACTGGATATAACTATACGGTGAGGGAACAATGTGTTGGAAACTGCTGGTACCGCGAAGTAGATCTGACGCAACACTTGCTTACCAACAGGGGTGACAATGTATGGAATGAAGGAGGTAAAAATGATGCCCAACTTAAGTTATGCTCACCATTAAAATATTACGTTAAAACAGAACCATAATCTACGATCTGAATTCATCAGTAGAGTTGACCATACTAATAAAGGAAGAATACTAGGCCCATCCCTGCTAATATGTCTGTAAGGTTTATCAGGAACATTGTAATCACTTATTTCCACTCACAAAAAGTAGCGCCCTTGGTGTGCGGGGTTATAGGGCACGTGAAATATTACTTACCCCTATCACCCTGAAACCTCGAACAATGTTAATTAGAGCTTGAATCATACAAATATATTATAGAACACTGAAATATGTCGAAATTAATATTTATTACATTTAAATATCAGACAAATGAATTTATATTTAAAAATGTAAAAAGCTAAAAACATTATTAATTGTCCCAGAACTCTACAAATAAAATATAAATATACATATGAAAAAGCTTTGAACCGGTGCTCTAGATGAATCTAGAGACTCATATACATAGGCAGGGCAAACTTTCATAGATAAAGAACACGTAAAAGCAAAAAGATAGAGATACATGTAAACAAATTAGCTTTAATGAGACCAGTTTACAATACATACATAAAGAAATATCAAAACACACATCCAGTTTGTCAAGAATAGTCTTGAAATGATTGTTTACAGCATATTATTATACACTCAACAACACAAAATAAAAAACGTTACTAGTTTGCATATTAACATAAAAAGTAAGAACATTGAACTCTTTGGTCTCAAGGTCGACTACATTTCTACTAATTTTATACACACACACCAAAACAAAATAAAAAAACTTCACATATTTGTATATATTAACATAAAATGTAAAAGCCTTGAACTCGTCTGTCCTTAGGTCAACTACATTATACAAGTTTTTATTCAGGCCATTATTATTACATTAAAAAAAATTTGATAAAAAAAATTAGAAATCAAGGAATATAAGAGCGTATAGATGGAAATATTCTTCTTAGTACAGTAGTAGATTTTAAATGAAGAATGTCCACAATATAGAATTGAAGAAAAGGTGAATTTAGATTTTAAGACTACATTACTTTAAAAATATTATAATTTACAATGTCGCTTGTGAATTTGATTACGGTTGTTTTGATTTTACTCACTATATTTTTTGGTGTTTTCTATTTATTAAAATTGTGGTGGCAGCGCCGACATATCAGGAAACTGGCAAGTAAGATACCTGGACCTACAGCATATCCACTAATAGGAAATATCCTGGATGCTTTGGCCTGGACTCGAGAAGAATCGTCCCAAAAATATTTAAATATTGTTCAAAAATATAGTCCGACAAGTCGTTTCTGGGCTGGACCATATTTAATCATCTTAGTTTCGGATCCGTGTGATCTAGAAATATTAATGAACAGTGAAAAGTGTTTAGGAAGGGAAAGATGTAAGAATGTAATAGATAAATATCCACTGGGAGATGGTTTAATTGCAATTGGAGGGGAGCAATGGAAGATTCACAGGAAGTTTATTCCTACTTCGTTCCAATATTGTTATTTTGAATATTTGGTAAAGGTGTTTAATAAAAACAGTAAAATCTTAGTAAATCATTTGGTAGGAACGTGTAATAATACAGACACTATTGATATTCATAATTATTTTATCAAATTTGCTTTTGATAGCATATGTGAAACCGTTATAGGTTTTGAAATGAAAGTTCAAGAAAAAACAAGTGAACAATATATCAATTCTATGAACACTTTCAATGGCATTTTTACACAAATGTTCTTAAAACCCTGGCTGCTTAATCCAATTGTAATTCGCCTAACATCGTACCACAAGACAATGACAGATTGTACAAATTACGTGAACTCGTTTTGTAACGAGCTCTTCGTAAAGAAGACGAAGGAGTACCGTG
>JAVRXN010000014.1:59122279-59189476 GCA_033556935.1 Timema podura
TATGATCTCCAACATGATGACCGTGACCTGTTATATGATCTCCAACATGATGACCGTGACCTGTTATATGATCTCCAACATGATGACCGTGACCTGTTATATGATCTCCAACATGATGACCGTGACCTGTTATATGATCTCCAACATGATGACCGTGACCTGTTATATGATCTCCAACATGATGACCGTGACCTGTTATATGATCTCCAACATGATGACCGTGACCTGTTATATGATCTCCAACATGATGACCGTGACCTGTTATATGATCTCCAACATGATGACCGTGACCTGTTATATGATCTCCAACATGATGACCGTGACCTGTTATATGATCTCCAACATGATGACCGTGACCTGTTATATGATCTCCAACATGATGACCGTGACCTGTTATATGATCTCCAACATGATGACCGTGACCTGTTATATGATCTCCAACATGATGACCGTGACCTGTTATATGATCTCCAACATGATGACCGTGACCTGTTATATGATCTCCAACATGATGACCGTGACCTGTTATATGATCTCCAACATGATGACCGTGACCTGTTATATGATCTCCAACATGATGACCGTGACCTGTTATATGATCTCCAACATGATGACCGTGACCTGTTATATGATCTCCAACATGATGACCGTGACCTGTTATATGATCTCCAACATGATGACCGTGACCTGTTATATGATCTCCAACATGATGACCGTGACCTGTTATATGATCTCCAACATGATGACCGTGACCTGTTATATGATCTCCAACATGATGACCGTGACCTGTTATATGATCTCCAACATGATGACCGTGACCTGTTATATGATCTCCAACATGATGACCGTGACCTGTTATATGATCTCCAACATGATGACCGTGACCTGTTATATGATCTCCAACATGATGACCGTGACCTGTTATATGATCTCCAACATGATGACCGTGACCTGTTATATGATCTCCAACATGATGACCGTGACCTGTTATATGATCTCCAACATGATGACCGTGACCTGTTATATGATCTCCAACATGATGACCGTGACCTGTTATATGATCTCCAACATGATGACCGTGACCTGTTATATGATCTCCAACATGATGACCGTGACCTGTTATATGATCTCCAACATGATGACCGTGACCTGTTATATGATCTCCAACATGATGACCGTGACCTGTTATATGATCTCCAACATGATGACCGTGACCTGTTATATGATCTCCAACATGATGACCGTGACCTGTTATATGATCTCCAACATGATGACCGTGACCTGTTATATGATCTCCAACATGATGACCGTGACCTGTTATATGATCTCCAACATGATGACCGTGACCTGTTATATGATCTCCAACATGATGACCGTGACCTGTTATATGATCTCCAACATGATGACCGTGACCTGTTATATGATCTCCAACATGATGACCGTGACCTGTTATATGATCTCCAACATGATGACCGTGACCTGTTATATGATCTCCAACATGATGACCGTGACCTGTTATATGATCTCCAACATGATGACCGTGACCTGTTATATGATCTCCAACATGATGACCGTGACCTGTTATATGATCTCCAACATGATGACCGTGACCTGTTATATGATCTCCAACATGATGACCGTGACCTGTTATATGATCTCCAACTGATGACGTGACTGTTATATGATCTCCAACATGATGACCGTGACCTGTTATATGATCTCCAACATGATGACCGTGACCTGTTATATGATCTCCAACATGATGACCGTGACCTGTTATATGTTCTCCAACATGATGACCGTGACCTGTTATATGATCTCCAACATGATGACCGTGACCTGTTGGCTGGGGAGCTGAGAACTAATAGGAGCTTCAGGATTTTTGTTCGGATGACCAGCCCGAACTTTGAGCGTGTTTTAAATACGAGTGGATCGTCGTAGCGATGGCTGCAGATTATTGCCCTAAAATGTATTCGAAACATTTTATTGGGAAAAGATATATTATTGTAATAGCCCACACTCGACTTAATAGTTAGAAGTTGAGTCATCAAAGGCTATCGACTTTACATAGATATTTATGTTTAGGTGTTTAATTTTGATAAAAAAAGATATTGTCCCCCTTCACGCCACGGTGATAGCTTTAAAACAATCCCTCTCCATCTATTTGTTGCACAAAGCCACTTAGATAAGAATTATTGAACTGCTGTTATTTTTAACCAAAGAGAAATATTTTATTTACCGATCTAAAACTTATATACACAAATCATGGTTTCCATGGTAATGTACACAAATAAAGATTTTACAGATGAGTCACTACCCACACAAAAGGAAAAGGTGGTAAATTCTCAAGGAAAATTGGGTTTTAGTTTTAGGCCACTAATTGTATCGGCATCATTGACCTCTAACCTTTAAAATGAGTGTTCGTTTGTCAAAATCTGTTCAGCCATTTCTTCATAAGTTATATTACTAGAAACGGGCTTATCAAATTATATAAAAGATGATGATAGTTAGTTGACTAGAGAGAGAAAAATACATCTTTTAGGGATGCTATTCCAGTTGAGAAGGATTAACAGTAACATTCTACAGTAGAGACGGTCCTCTATTTGTGCAAAATGTTTTAAAACCAAATGTTTCTTTGATCTTTACCGCCACCCAACGGGAAACGTGTAACAGGTTGTAAAACATGAAATTTGTTTTAAAACTACAATGTTTTCAAACATTTTTCAATTGATTTTCCAACAAGTTGTAAAACATTGTTTAAAAACACAACTTTTACAACTTGTCGCATAGTCTAAACGCACCGCGTTCGGGTTATACGTCCATGTACTAATTATTCCAATGGTTTCTTATATGAGGAAAGTGTAATTTTAGATGAAGCGCACCCGCATTTTCGTGGAGCGTGTTAAAACATTTAGTGAAAAACACCCTCAGTACACCCAACTGAGATCGAATCATGATCTCCCAGTCCTCGGCAGTCTAGCCTAACACGAGACTAGTGCGTTAGACCGTGTGGCCAGGAGGTGGATTACACTCTTCTCGATGCTATCACAAACCTTAAGTGTTAAACTGTTGTTAGCTAATATTTAAATTGAATCTTCATCGTGTCTACTGGGGATAGATTTTGATAAACTGTTTCCCACTCTCCTTTCAAGCAAATACGGGTATCCTTACTTATCCCTAGAACATTAGCGTAATTAACATAACCCGAATGTGTATAAAGAAGAGGTGCTAAAAAATATATTGTATACGTACCATTATAATATATCTATAATGTTTACACACACACTGAAATATCAGGACGTTTATAGAAAATACAATATAACGATGTGTTGTATAATAATCCCTTGTTGCCTTTTCTGATTGGGTATAGAAAATTGAAATGTATGTCCGTCGGTCTATCTGAAAGTCTGTTTGTTCCTCTATCACGCCCAAACCCCTGTACCAGCTGACTTGAAATCTGGCATGGGTACACACACATAGCTCAATGAATAATTAAAATTTACTTACGCCATTTTGTTTCAATGTGGCAGCTATAAAACAATCACGTCCAAATCACGTGATAGTTTACATAAAGATTAAAAGATCAAAATTGATAGTAAACATATCTACTCAAGTGATGTTTAGTAAAATTAGTATCTAGGCACAATCTAACATGACAAACAAAAATTAGGCTTATTATCTCATTTTTCCGTTACAAAGACATATTCACCTCGAAATAGGAAATTTTGATTGGATTTGAAAAAAATTAATTAAGGAAAATAATGAATAGTAAATAATGTTTATAAATGAACGATGAAAAAATAGTTTAGATATTATTGCGAACAACATATAATTTGATAGGCTTATAGAGTTCAAATATTTAGGAACAATTTTAACTAGCAATATTAGTATTTGTTTAGAAATTAGGAAAATAACACAGTCGGGAAATGCAAACTATTATTCGGTCAATTAGTTGTAGTCATCTCGCCTGCTGTCCAGGAATGTAAAACTCAGAATATACAAAACAATAATTTTACCTGTTGCTCTCTATGGGTGCTAAACATGGTCTCGTACCTTACATGACGAAAATACGCTAAGAGTGTTTGAAAACAAGGTGCTTAGGAAGATTGTAGGTCCAAAAATGGATGAGGATAGTAGGGAGTGGAGGAGGTTACATTATGAGGAGCTACATACCCTGTACTCATTAACAGATATTGTTAGGATAATTACATCTCGCAGATTATGGTGGGCAGGACATGTACCGTCAATGGAAGCAACAGGAACCGTCAAGGTACTGAATGGTAGAGCCAATGGGAAGATATCAGTGAAAAGACCCAGACGCAGATGGGAGGATAACATTAGAATGAACCTGAAATATACTGGATAGAGCTAGTTCAGGATAGGGATAGGTGGAGTACTTTTGTAAGTGTGGCTATGAACTCTTTGAGTTCTTAATGCCATAAAGTAAATACAGTAATTAAAAACTTAGTCGGAAGAAACAAAATAGTTTGTTTTTTCTTTATGTTGGTAGCAAAACGTTGCCCGGGGTAACCACGAAATTCAATGTAGGGCTACACAAGACAACACCGGGTACTTCTGCTAGTAGGTACATAAAGGTGCCCTAGTAAATAATTAGTGTTTTAAAATTAAATATATATTACGTCGAGCAGTTATCTTCGATCAAATACTGGGATGTATAGCTGTTGAGACAGTCGCACGGTTACTCGGTTGTATCACTCACCCTGACGTACTATCATTAAAAAAACGCTTTAATAGAGGCAACATTCTATTTTCACAGCCTTGGGCTCAAGTAGCTTAGAAACAAAGATACATAGAAAACTAAAATTTGGCAAAACTACTTAGGACAATTCTTGAGGATTTGTATCTCAGTAATTTTTAACAGTTTTTTCATATATTGTGAGTCTGACGCCTTTGACCCCGTGAAAATCATTACGGGTAGCTACAAAACAAGGTGGGGGAGGGGGGATCATAGACTTGGTCTCTCTCAGAGTGTACTGTTAAATATTGTTTTATTATTCAAAGTCTTTCACCACGATAAAATTTAACCTTCAAATTTAGAGAAAAATCTCAACCTTGAGTTTAAAGCGAGATTTCTCGAAGTCATTTAATTTATTCGGGCAACGCTGGGCACTTGACACTAGATTAAATAATAAAATAAGAAAAAGGACCTCGCTTAAATCTGAAGGTAAAATACTATAAAAGGCAAACCAAACAGTTAATCCTAGAACAAATATAGAAAGTCGCATTTGATAAGAAAATATTTGTTCTCGATAATATTTAACTTTTAATGCTATAATGATAAATTATATTTCATTGTCATTCATAAAACAATTCATTTATATTGATATGAGTTGTTAGTTTTTAAAATATGTTTCAATTTAATTTCAAATTAAAATGACTTTGTAAATAAATATTAACTAAAGTAGGGCACTCTTAATGTAACGGGGAATTTAACGTACTTCACATTACGCTTACTTCTCAAATTATTCAGCAGAAGGAGAAATCACTTCTTTTCCAACGTGTGAATTCCAGACCAAAACATTCAACGGAAAATACTTTAAATATATTTCATATTAAAATTTAAACTGTCAACCAAGGCCGGGTCTAAATTATTTTGCCGCCCTGTCTAGATCAAGATTGGTAATACTGTATCACACTCGATTACACCCTTTCACATCCCTTACAACATCTTTGGTATAAGCTGTAACTGCGGATAAACCCAAATACAGAAACTTGCAGTTGAATTGTAGCTAGAGAATATTAAACTGAAAAAAGGTATGACAAGGGAGAGGAGGCAGGTGTAGGTGTGTGTGTGTGTGTTTTGTGTTTGTGTGAGGGGGAGGGGGGGCGGATTTGTGATGTTTCCAGAAAATCTCCCGAGCAAAGGAACTGGGAGGTGTCAAACCTTCTTTAAAATCAACTATTATTTTGAATAAAAGGTTGCCGCTATATGCATTGTTGCGCAGGCCAATTTAAGATATTATGAACTAACTTCTCTTGTTCGCATCTCGCAGTTGATGTAAATCTGAACAATAAATTTTTGCAATGTTTGAAATATAAGGCTCATATTTTCGAGACAAAAATCATTCCTAGACTTAGTTTCTGAAGTAACTTTTCTTAGACGGACCAGCAACGTTGTAAAAGACCCATCCCCATTGTAAAAGAAAATAAACCTGTCCCAAAAGGATGTTTGGAAGGGCTAGGCTATGAAGAAGTGTTCACAGTGACCTAATAACTGCCTCGACCCCTCTATTCCCCCCAAATCTCATCATAGTCATTAACAATAATTGCAAGATAGAAAGAAAAATAAAATCTAATCTATTTTTCACCTTCCTATATAACGTCTTAAAAAGTAAATACCTGTTTGTGTGGTCGTAATATTTGAACAAATTGATATATTTCTAATAAACCGGAAATAGACACGGGACTCCAAAAGCGGATAAAATATTTTGATTTTCATTTAGCTTTAATCCATTATTTTGGAGGCAAATAAATTCAAAGTAAAAGAAACAAACTTTCTTTAAAGTCACGTATCCGTTATAAATCTAATATGAATGTTTTAATAAGTCAAAATTATCATCTTTATTAAATTAAAATCTTAGGAAATTTTGGCGGCACACTTCCAAAATTTTGCGGCACAAAAAAAGTGGCGCTCACACAGGTTGGGAACCACTGGGTTATAGCCTACTCGTATGGACAAATTATTATAATGTGTTTGGGATTAATAAGGTTGGATTAGGAGGCGATATACCTTCTTTTGCTTGGCGGGAGAGTGGAAACCCATTTTGAAACAAACACCCTCAGTACACCCGAATGGGATTTGAGCCCCAATCTCCCAATCTTCAGTAATTTAGTATATTACAAGAGTGACGTCTTAGACCATGCGGCCACCGAAGCGGATATAACAAATTTCTAATTATGTAAAAAAAACTAAAATCTAAAGTAAACCACCCTTTTAACATTGTGCACAGTTTCCCAACATTTTGGATACAGCTAGTCTATTGAACTATAACTACATGCAAATACTTCATAATGATAGCTCAACGTTTTGGCACCTTTTAACCAGACCAAAAAGATCGAACTGTGACGTCATAATTTGTACGATAATTGTTTATAAATTATTTTTATTTTATTTATGTTCTCGTTGTGCTTACCTACTACACAAAATTTTTATTCTAAGTGTACAGCACCCATTAAAAAAATTAGAGTCTCTTTAGTTAATTTTAAAGTTATGCTTGTTTTACCTAAAAGTGAAACAAAAATATTTCCTAAATTCTGACCACAGGAGGGGGAAAAGTAGATTGTAAGGAAGTGTTTACCAAGTCATAGTCGATTGAAATGTATTTTTATGACGGAAGTCACTTTATAAAGTGTTTTACTCACAATCTCCAGTTCCAAATATTTTAAACTCGTTTACCTCAGGTTTGTCTCGTATCTTTCTCATTAGCCGAGTCAAAGTGACGCAGACCTACATGGTCAACATTACTCACTACACAGCTCCCTAATGGAAAAAAATCAACATTTATTTTGTAGTGTTTAACGCACTACACCATTGTACTACATGCACTACATCTATTTTAACATATCATGTTGAATTTTAAAATGTTCCTTATGATTTCAGAAGCCGTCATTTTTAAACCACCAGCTGATGGGTTCCTCTATGATGGTGCGGTTTGCTAATGTGTCCTGCACAAGAAGACAGAAAGAAACTGTGAGTGTGCACCTTACTATACACCTGATGAAACCTTGTGAACAAAGTAATAGGATTTGATGCCTTTATTAAATACCGTTTAAAGTTGTATAATCTCATCGTTCAGGGTTTGTAGGAATCCCAATCTTTATTTCGTTTGTACCCAAACTGGTGGATTAAATCTCATGTTCACCTAGTGTGTTTTGCCTGTTTTGGAGATGAAAAGGCTTGCATCTTGGCCGGGTGTACAGAGAGTGTTTTTGATCAATTGTTTTCCGCTCGCCTCACACGCAAACACAGGTTCTTTACCTACATCTAGATTCTACATTAATCATCTCTATCTCACAAGCGTAATAGCTTATGTATCCTCCCGGCAGGGACGTAGCCAGGGGGGAGGATTTTGGGGGGTCCGGACTCCCCTTCCTCAAAGACTAGGCTCACAGGCGTTAGCCCCCTCCATATTCTGCCAGCTTGCTAGTTAACAGTTACTTAGGTCTGCTATTATTTTATTTTGAGATTTTACTTATGTTCTTTGTGTATTTTAGTTTTAATAAATAATCTTTTTTTTCGATGGTATCGTTTCGCAAATTGGGTTCCGCGAGGTAAAATTAAGGGCTAGGCCTACGCGAAAACATATTTAAAAACCTACACATAAAATTTAAATATATTTTAGGTACAAATATATATCTGGCGTACGAGACCATATTTGTTTCAGGTTGCTTTTACCGCACATTTTGTGTACTAAACTGCTTTTGTCATTAACATTTAATTAAAAGTAAAACCTATTTTTTTCCCTTGCACGTACTTATCCATGGTCTTCATTTATTTATAGGTCAGTAAGAGGACAAAACGTGTAGTTGCCTTCCCCCTTGAAAAATATTAATTTTAAATTTGAAGGTACTTGACGACCCAAGCACTTGTTTTGTCTGCGGTGCATTTTTTATGCTACTCTAAAAATACTCAAGGGGTTCTGATATGTTGTAGAAAATATACAAGGGTTCTGTAACTAAAATTTAATTGGGAAACGCTGCTCTACAGTAGCTCAGCTTAAAAATGTTTTATAACCTACAGTATATCAATACCATAATACCATGATATGCTTGTTTGAGTTAAGTGAGCCGTGCTCTAACACAATTTCAATGTGTACTTGCGCCGGTGTTGGGAGAAACCAGGGGGGGAGTGTACTACTATAGGGATTGTTGTGCGGCTAAGGGGGGTTACGATCAGGCCGATAGATGGAGGAAGAACTTTCCCATTGACCCCCCGAAATGAAAGACTGGCTATGTTACTGACTCCGGACGGGTAGAAAGACGCAAAACGAAACAAAGATGTTTGCAACAAATCGTAAAACTCTCAGTATATCTTAAGAGTATTTAGTGATGTAAACCATTACGAAATATTGAATACTAACTCATTTATTGTCGCTCTTCTCCAAGTCACTACTATTAACATATTGATATTCAATTAATATATGACTAAAAAGGGCTACTTCTAATCCACTTGTTGTCTCCCTCATTTCGTTGACCCCAAGAAAATATTTTTTACTAACGCAGCATAAATTGTACAATGTGTGTCTTTATTGTTATTTGTGTTTGTTGATACCAGCAAATGGTGCGCTGCAGCTAGGGCTGTGCGTATCGGGGCAGACATCTGCTCAACTATTGCGTAGGTTGCGCAGTTACCTTTTGAGTGGCAGACCTCTAAAAGAAAATGTCCTGTTTATGATTGGCGTGAACGATTTTCTGGTAAATATTAAGTTCAAATTGTTTCACTGAGTGCACTTTTATTGACCAGCTTTAACAAAATATAATAAAAACACTCTTCTAAACTCATGTTCGCAGCAAGGGATCCACTGACAAAGTTGACCATGCGGCTAAGAAAGATTATTAAATTATTATCTAGGTTTAACAGAAGCGTGGTCTTGCTCACAGTCCCGCCCATCCCAAAGCTTTTGGAGGAGGACCACATAAAGCTTCTAAGATTCAAAAAGTTTGTAATGAAAATGGGGGGTATGTAAAATGGTTGTATCAAATAACAAATGAATGGATCAAAGTTCTAGAGCTCTAAAATACCAATAGACATATCAACATTTACTATAAAAGCAAAAAGTAAAATATCTAGGGTTTTGTCCCAAAGTTGTAACAGTTTCAATGTATATTTGAACAATTAGTTTTAAATTTTACTTCTTTTATTGGTTCATTCAATGGTTTGGCCGCGTGCACGGCGTGTTTGGACTAGATCAAAGTAACTCAGGGTTCACTACTAATGTTTAAGTGTTTTTTACTTGAATGTAGGCCTATAAGCTAACAGTATTAGTGGACACGTAGACTAAACAACAGCCCTAACTAATCTCGTTTCTTGGTGATTGGAATTACTCATCCTAACCTCAATACATCTATAATGTTGAGTTAGCAGTTGGAATATCTTGGCCCTAAGCTTTATTGTTCAAAAAGTAGACAAACTCGTATAGGTGCCATTAAACCAAATTTCAACGTTTGGAGTGTATATTTTTGAAAAAACTAAATAGTTATTGACGATTTAATCCAAAGGGCCAAAAAGATGTCCAATCTCATAAGTGTAGAGTAAGAATGTAAAAAATAATCATTTGAAAACCACATTTGGAACACACATACTGATTTTTTTTAATAGGCACTCAATTCCTCGTCAACTAACGGCAAGGAAAAGGCGAGCCTAACTTCTTAAGCCACGCAACCACTCTTGTTAGTGAGATGTAAATTAATAAAAAATAAACATATTTCAAACCTTTTGTTATTGTAGCTCTTGTAACTTATTGTAACATAATTTCAGAACAAAATGCAGTGCGGGCCGTAGATATTTATGGCTTGTTTATTCAAGATGACGGAACCATCAATTTGGATTTGTTTGAAAGGTATGTGCTAATACTGAATGTTTACACTTTATAATAAATAGTCAACACTGAAGTACATGTTATTTGATTGACACCCTTAGTGACCTGTTTGTTTAGGGAATAACCCAGAGTGCGTGTGTATATAAAAGTGCTATCTCGGTATGTACACCCAACAGTCCAAAACATCAACACACACTAACTTCTTGTGAATGTTCAGCTCTCTGTACAGTGTGTTGTTTAGCATGATGGCATGATTGGAAAGGAGGGAGTCGAAATAATAGTATAAACTAGTAGTAAACTAATAGTTGGAGGTTAACCCATACTTTCATACTTTAACCTTCTGACAAACAAACATCCCACTGTACACAATTTTATTTAATTTACCTCTTTACAAGTCCGTCACTTTATTGTTCCTTTGATCTCCCATCAAAAAGTGCCATCATGGCATGTAGCCCATACAGAAGATTACAAGCAGCAACAAATGAGAGGGAAATTAATCCAAAAGACATGTCTCTACTTCAGTAATGTAGATATACATAATTAGTGGGGATTAGTGAAGGATGGTGAGGGCCAAGGGGGGAGGGGGGTAGAGAAGGGATGATAAGTCAAGTTAATTAGAGAAATTCAAACACCAAACATAAAATTTCTCAAATTATATTGTAACATTAAGGCCTTTTCAAGGTTGTGTGCACAATCTATTGGTGAAGAAATTCGAGTTTACTTAAGTTTTCATTTACTTTTATAACCTATTAAAATGATCTGATAACATAATATATTTCATATTTGATTCATTTTATAGGTTTATGGGCCATCCTTCAAACAAAAGAATGGATATGGTCCATTGGAATCGTCGTGGGATAACCTTAGTAGAGACCCACATGAAAACTCTCCTTTAAAGTGGGGGCGATTGGGGCGATCGCAACTCCCTTTAAAAATGCATAGATTTAATATGAATATAAACTTATTTTAGTAATGTATATATACTGTACTTTTTTTTGTGAGAGTGACTTTTTGTTTTATGTTGTTTTCTTGTGTTAAAATTACAAATATGCTTATCAAAATTGTTATTATTATTATTATTGTTATTATAGCTAAAATAATTATTTTCATAATTTAGCAATTTTATCAATATTAATTAAATATTATATCTATACTTGAGGAACCTGTAAACCATTGACCCTTCCTGACTACAATATCTGGATCCATCCTCGCTTAAGATGGGGTGCTAGTGAGCGTGAGTTTAGGGCAGTATTCTCGAAGTTTTTATAGGATAAATATTTTTTTGGCAAAAATAGATCAAATATTTCTTCTATAGAAACATAGAGTTTAGTTTTCCGCACATGCTAATCTAAACAGTTCTTTAATATCTGTCGAGGGTGTCCTGGAATTTAGTGACAACTTTTTCTCTGCATTTAAAAAGTTTGTCACCAAATGCCGCTATGCTCATAAGAGATATTCAAGAACTCTTGAGATTAGCATGTGCAGAAAACTAAACTCTACGTTTCTATAGAAGAAATATTTGATCTATTTTTGCCAAGAAATGTTTATGCTATAAAAATTGCAAAATGAATGCACTAAACTGGTGTTCACTAGCACCCCATCTTTAGAACACAACAATTTGTGGGGCAAAAATGTTGGACAAATGTGTATTTACAGTAGTTGAAGAAATATTATCAGAAAGTGAATTGTCAGTGTAGTGCTTTGTTTTATTTATGGGTGCATACATTTAATTTGTATAACATTTTTGTTAGCTGCAATCTGTCTCTTGAATTAAATTTAATTAGAATGGGACGAATAATAAATTTAATATATCATTTTTAATCTATATCACCAACAGAGATAACTCAGTTCCACAGTGTTTCACTTTAGCCTGACCGTTATATAGGCCTACACAAGAAGTCACCAGCCCTACCAATAAAACTGCCGATCTTTGATTAACCACAAATATATCATTGCTAGGATCACTGGTGTTTTCCGACACCAGAAAATATTACTCTGATAGCCTATGTCGTTTTTGGCAGGGCTCCAAAACTGGTGGGGTAGTGGGGGTGCTCAAGCCACCCGTTTCTATTTTGCAGGGGCTTGGACTATATTAAGCCCATCTACCCCCACCCCAGTATTTTACACGTATACTAAAAACCATGTATAAAATAGTTTAAATTATTGACAGACTAACCCCATGCGCCATGCCCATTGTCAGCAATTAATATTATGAGTAGTTAAATAAAAACAGAAAAAATACAAATATCCATCATAATCACCTGTCACTATAAGCTTGGTAGTTAATTCTAAGTAATAATGAGAGACGTGTTGTCCCAGCCTAAAAATTTGCTTTATTTAAAAAAAAAAAAAAAAATTTTATTGTAAAAATATTTTAAATTAGATTAATAAAGAAAAAACTGAAGGTTGAAATTTGATACTATGTATTTAAACACATTAATGTGTGTAGGCCTATTTAGAATGATTAAAAACTCATATTTTACCAGATGTTTATGTTGGTTAGCGAAATACACGAAGCAACTTCCTATTTAATAAATTTTGTGAGTAAAAATTTCAGCAAACGAGTATCTAAAGTGAAATAAAAAGATGGCACAGTTTAAAATAGTTCAAACTGTTTTTTCCATTATTATTAAAGATGATGTAGCCTACATACTAAAATTAAGCTTTTGCGCATAATATGACTGTAATAGTAATATAAAAGGCTGTGAGTTTGCGACCCCTGAACTAAATTCTTGCGGTCTGTTAAACAAGAACATAGATGTACAGCTACCTGCTTCATAAATAACGCTACCCCCTCCCAGAGGAAACTTTTCCGACTTAGTTGCATTATTTGATCAGGAATGTGGATTTTCAAACCATTCTAGTAAAGAGTGCACAAAGTTAGAACCCGGATCGTTGGCGTACTTAACTAGTCTCGTGTTAAACTATATTGCCGAGAACGGAGAGATCGAGGTTCGATCCCAGTTGGGTGCACTGAGGGTGGTTTTTTCCATAAATGGTTCCCCATTATCTCTCCACGCAAATATTAGTGCACTTTCTCTAAATTAAACCTACCCCATCCCTAACTCATTAGCGTAATTATTACATAGGCGTATAGCCCGAACGAATAGTAAAACGCGGTACTAAAAAAATTAGAAATTAATGCCCCTTTCAGATGGATCCACTTCGGAGGCGCCGTTAACGGTCTGAGTGGTTGTCTCCGCCACCGATAGCGGCCACCAAAAATGGCGACGCTCATCGCGAAACCTGCAATTGAATTATAGCTTTTACACGGAAACCCCTTTTTAGTGTCACGTACGTGGCGGGACGTAAGTGCTGTTAACGCACGGCTGTTTGGGCATCAACTCAGTCTCCCTACCTAACAAAGACAGCCAATATATACTTGAAAGTGAACTAGGTTGATTGTGTTTTACTAACATTTTAATTTTCATTTGGGAATAGTGTTGGATAAGAAATTGCCCAATACAGAGGATTTTATAACAGAGATTGAAAAAATTATGGTAATACGATCATCACATAAGGCATGAAACAGCCCCCGATTAGGTCTTTCCAAAATCAACCTAGCCAGTTACTTTTAATACGTTTATTATTAATACATGTGAGTAGCATCGATAAAAGGAGATCTTTTCCACGTCCAAGTTCACTTCAAGATTGATTTTTCAAATTCTAGAAATAGCTTGTGTAGGAAATATTTAGAGCACTCTTTAGCAGCGACACTGACAGCCGTTAGAAGCACCACCGACGGCCGCTAGTAGGACCACTGACGTACGTTAGCAGTACCACAGACAGCCGTTAACAGCACCCAATTAAAAGCACCACCAAAGGCCATTAGCAGCACCACCGACGTACGTTAGCAGTACCACAGACAGCCGTTAACAGCACTCAATTAAAAGCACCACCAAAGGCCATTAGCAGCACCCCATTAGTAGTGTCGCCGACGGCCATTAGAAGCACTATCGACGGCAGTTAGCAGCGCCGCATTAGCAGCCCCACTGAAATGATTCCGGCCGAATGGAGTCTTAATACTTAGGGTACTACAAGGAATCTACTGAAAAAAATAGCAGACTTTTAGAAATCTCAAATTTTTTGTGAAGGAAAATTTCAAGTAAATGCATAAGTGTTTTTTTAAAAATTTTAATTCAAAATATATATATTTTTAACAGATAGGAAACCTGCTCCTAATATTCATCAACACTATGTTAAAAATAATATAAAACAAAATAGCTTACAATTTCTAAAATAGAAGAGAAATAATAAACCACTAAAACACACATCAGTGTTCACTGTACATTAATAAGTATAATAATTTATTAGAATCAAATATAGAAACTGTGGCATCTTAAACTAGCGTCCTAAAGCTCTGTATTACGTAAATATAATTTAAAGGCCATTAATCTGAAAATAACGGCAGAACCAAATTCTACACCTGTATAGGGTCTCTTTTTACACCTGTAACTATTATTCCCACCACGTGTGCTCATTCCGCAGATTTAAATATAAAAACTGTGGCGCCTTAAACATGGCGGTACTTTGGAAGAGTAAAATCTAACTTGAAATACATATAACTCGACAATATTGGCAGATCCCGTTCACACAAGGTTCCACAACTATGTAGGGTCTCTTTTACACCCTATTAATATTAACGGTCAATAAATAATGAATAGCGAGAAACAATAGCGATACAATCAAGATTAAATGCTTATAATGAGATTTTTTTTAAATCATTATATATAATGTTTAATCTTTGTACTGTCTTTTTATATTATAACAAATGAATTAAGAATTAAATTTCTTTCAATATTCACGAATTAACTTACCATTTCATAATTTTTTTGTCTTTTATTCATAATTAATATTAATTTTTGTTACTGCCATCTCTTATCATAATCCATAACGTGATTTATTTAGTTATGATTGAAGTGTTCTCTAGTGGTTTAATATTAAACTAATGGTTATATCTGGTTTAAAAGTTGGATGTTGTCACCCTGCGTATTGCTTCTTTTCGCCTAGAATAAACGGTTATGTGGTTGTGGAATTCTTCTGTCAGCTATTAAAATGTGTCTATATAAAATTATGCTATTTGTTAGTAAAGCTACTATCACACGACACTTGCTTGTACTAGAAATCAAGTGTGCTAGCTAGCGCCTAGATATCTGTATACTAGCTAGTACAATAGAAACGGGACTAGAGTATTCACACGCTGCTAGTTTGGTACTAGGTTCTAGTGTAAATATTTATGGAACATCAACTATTAATTTTGGGTGAAGCAGCTGAATTAATTATTAATAATGATATTGAAAATTATGAGAGGGAGCGTAGGAAAAGAATATGGACACGGAACTGGCTGGAAAGACGAAATAATGATCGCGGGATAATGAAAATGATAAATTTGGAGGTTAGGTAGGATATATTCAGGGTGACTCTAACGTTTAGAATCTCCCCAAATTTGTATTCATTTATTTACGATGTGGTCAGAGGCACCTAAGACTATGGGTGTCCAAGTACAGTATCCTTAACACACACATGTTCTTTTTTAGGACTACGCACACTTTATATTCTAAAAAAGCAACCACCCAAGTTGGCATGATATCAAGTTTATTTAGATTAAATTTGGGTCTGGAACACAGTTTGTCATTTTTAGATGACATGTTTTTAATTAAATATATATCTAATATATTGTCATATTGTGGAAATTTGGTATTATATAAACAAGGATATTTAGAATAATTTTCTGCCAACAACAAAATAACATCCGATGACCATGTCGGTGCCATTTCTATTATTTCTCCACACAAACTCACAAAGTCTCAGCGTGCTATGATTGGTCGAACTACACAGACTAGTGTCAGAACTAGTACGAAAATAGCGCCTGTTCTATCCTCAAAACTAGTATGGTATCCAGTACCAAGTGGCAGAACCAGTATACTTTTTCCATTGATCTCTATAGTATAACTGGATGGACATACACATGCACATTCCAAGGACAAAAGCGTGACGCTCAAGTGTATCGTCTGCTACACTGAGGGGGGAAAGATTTAACGGTTTCTTTAAATGTTCTTATGCGAAAACATGTCTCTGATGAATAAAAGTGTTATTGTTTGAAAATAGTGAAGTATTATACCATACTTTCCTGAAGAAACATTTACATTAAAGGATATACAATCCAGTTTTACAGGTAATTCTGTACAAATACGAATAAAACCTTAGATATTTCAATTTTTATGTAGTTATCATCAATGTTGTTTACAGTCTGCCACGACAACACTTATATTTAAAGTTGGTTATTAGCTTGTATATTGGTTTCAGAAACCATATTTTATTGAAAGTTCGATAAATATAATGAACAAGGTATCTTAAAAATTGTTTACTTTGTTTGAATGACAAACTTTGAATAGTTGCCATGCATTCAAACTATCACTTAGGTTATAGGCTTGTGGAAAGTATTATTGTAATAATACCTGTTTATTTAAGTTGGCTCATATCTTTCAGAAACCATATTTGTTACATTTCGATAACTATAATGAAACAAGTTAGCTAAAAACTGTATTACATTTGTTTGAATGACACACTTTGTGTAGAAGTCTTACGTTCAAATGATAGTTTAGGTTATTGGCTGGTAGAAAGTACAGTATCTACTAAACCCTGATTTTAGTAATAATCCCAATGTGTAATGCTTTATTTCGTACCAGAATACTATCATATATATAATATTTTGGTTTGATGAACGGCAATTTAGAACATAAGTAGAAATTTGCTTCTGGAAAGTCTTTTATCCTAACTAAACACAAATATATGGTAGGATTCTGGTACGAGATAAAGCCTTAAAAGTAAGCTTCCTTCAAAAATCATCGTACATATTAGGCTACATTAACTTATTTAAATAAAAAACTAACCAGTTTTGAACTTTTATATGCTCTTCAAAGCTTTAACTAACATATTTATTTAATTTAACCACTCTCACATTGATGTATCTCATATATCCAATCAAATTAATGAACGATGTCAAAATGCCACATTGCCTTGTATGGGTGAAAGAGAGAAAGAGATACCCGAAAGGTTCTTTCTCTCTTACCCAATTGTATGCAGACGACAGCTCGAAAATTTCAGCCACATGTGTCCATCCAGTTATAGTATAGAGATCAATGACTTTTTCTGATTCACACGACGCTAGACGATGACGTGCTAGCTAGCACACTGGATTTCAATTACGAGCTAGTGTCGTGTGATATGGGCTTAATTTGATGGAGATCATTAAATGCTAAAAACCTTACGAAAATTATTTTCTCGTTTCTTTACATATTTCATATAATACCAAGGCCTTCTTCTTCAGGTAATATTAATAATT
Source organism: Timema podura (assembly GCA_033556935.1). Classification (NCBI taxonomy): domain Eukaryota; kingdom Metazoa; phylum Arthropoda; class Insecta; order Phasmatodea; family Timematidae; genus Timema; species Timema podura. The sequence goes on from JAVRXN010000014.1 coordinate 59,140,184, forward strand.
CTAAATACAATTTTTTTTACATTAAAAACATTTTTTCTACACGGATAACAAATAAGAAATATTACTCTCTTAAATATAATTAAAAATGTAAAGAGATAAAATGTCAGTAAGCCATCATCATAATAATATTATAAAATAGAAACAATATTATGTTCAACATACTAAATGTTGCAATGAAATTGACTATTTCATTTTATAAAATAAGAGGTTATTTAATATACACAAGGTTAATAAAATACCTATAAGACTGGTGTTTACACACAAGAGATTTTTTTTACATTTAATTGAACATCTAGCATATCAACCAAGAAGAAGTAATGTTAAGATGTTATCTAAAAATATATGATTTGTAAATATTATTATAATAAATAAAATATAGAGTTAATTAATTTAAGCAGCCTCAGGAGACGTTAAGAAGCTACGTATGATTAGTATCTTGATTAGTAACTAAGCCGTTTTTTCTTATTAATCAAAACTAAATTCAAAGGCGATTAAATTTATTGATTATTGCTTTTACTCGAAATGACGGACAATAATTTTTTTGATGTGGCTTAAAAACACACATTTACACAATAGATTTTAATTATTTCATGTGGTTTGACAAGAATTATGGTATTTATCCATTCGTTAAATTTTGCTAACGTTGTTAAATATTTTGCGGGAGATCTTTGTTATTTAATCAGTAATCTATATACTATAGGCATTGACATCTCCAATACAACAATTGATTTCTATATAATAACTGGATGGACATCTGTAGCTGAAATTTTCGAGCTGTCGTCTGGATACCATTTTGTAAGAGAGAAGAAATCTTTCGAGTATCTCTTTCTCTCTCACACGCATACAAGGCAATGTGGCATTTTGATATCGTTCATTAATTTGATTGAATATATGAGATACATCAATGTGTGATTAGTTTAATTAAATAAATATGTTAGTAAAATCTTTGAAGAGCATAACAAAGTTCAAATATATTGAGATTTTCTTTAAATAGGTTTATGTTGCATAAAATATTCTTCTTGGAAGGCTCTATCTAGTACCAGAATCTAATCCTATAGTAGTGTTTAGGTTGGATCAAAGACCTTCCATAAGAAAATTTCTACTTCCGTTTTAAATGGCCGTTCATACAACTATAATACTATATATATGATAGTCTTCTGGTACGAAATAAAGCCTTACAGATTAGGATTCCTACTAAAATCAGGGTTTGGTAGAAACCGTACTTCCTACAAGCCCATAAACTAAGTTATCATTTTAACTTAGGCCTAAGAGTTCTACACAAATATGTCATCCAATCATAATTTATATAATACAGTTTTTAACTAACTTGTTCCATTATAGTTTTCGAATTTTCAACATAATATGGTTTCTGAAAGCTTCTTACAAATATCAGAAAACTATTTTTTTTTAATTGTAATATAATAATACTTTCTACAAGCCTATAACATAAGTGATAGTTTGAATGTATGGCAAATACACAAAGTTAGTCATTCAAACAAATGTAATCAAGTTTTAAAATATCTTATTCATTATATGTATCTAAGTTTCTTGATATGGTTTCTGAAACCAATATACAAGCTACTAGCCAAAATTAAATATAAGTGTAGTCTTCGCAGACTGTAAACTACAAGAGGATAACTTCATATTATTTAAATATGTTAAAGATTGTATATCTACAGTATTACCAGTAAAACTGAATTTATATCCTTTAATGTAAATGTTTCTTCAGAAAACTGTGGTATAATACTTTACTATTTTCAAACAATAACACTTAAATTCATCAGAGACATGTTTACGCATATTATTGAAATAAACCGTTAAATCTGTCCCCCCACAATGTAGCAGACGATAAACTTGAGCGTCACGCTTTGGTCCTTGGAAATGTGTATGTGTAAGTCCATGCAGTTAAACTATAGAGTCAATGAATACAAATGAATGGACACTGAAGCTGAAATTTTCGAACAATCGTCTGCACACGATTGTGTATGTGAGAGCGTGAAACTTTGAGATAATTCTTTCTCTCTTACACACATGATATTAAAATGTAAAAAATAAGTTAGTAAAATGTATGATTATAATAATCAAGTTTGAAATTCATGACTTTAATCCTTAAATAAGTTAACGTATACTAATATTTACTATGATTTGGGGAGAAAGCCTTTTTACGGCCTTATCCTGTACCAGAATTCGGTCGTATATAAGTATTTTGGTAAGATAAAATATCGTCCGGAAGAGAATTTCTACTGCCATCTAAAAGGCCGTTTATCCTACATAAATACTAAGTACTACTAGATATTCAGCACAATTCTGTTACGAAAAAAGACCTTCCAGAACGGGATTCCTACCAAAATCGATTTATAGTAATACTTCCTAGAAGCCCATTAACTTATTTGATAGTTTGAACGTATCAACGTATAGAGTGTATCATTCAAACAAATGTTATTAATACTAAGCTACATTTTTTCATTACAGTTACCAAACTTTCATTATTATATGGTTTATTTAGCTCAAACTGAAACCGATATAATAGAAAGTTGCCAAACTCAAATATATTGCTCCTTGTACCCTTAGCATAATGTAAATATATGCATGCCAGTTACACATTTTAACATTATAACAAAGGTATAATATTTCTGCCAGTTAATTAAGTAGTCTCTGGCTGACATTTTTCCTGAAATAATAATTCAAATCGCAAAAAGTGAGTTGTGACATAAGTGCCAATCAAACTATATTTCACTAAATTTAAATAAAGTGGTTGAAAAAATACATTTCTTCAGGCAATCAGTACAAGTACTACTCATTGTACGATAAATCTAGCTTCACCCCACGAATCTGAAGTACCATGTTCCTCTGTAGACTCGTGTCATAACTAATTTGCCACACAACGCGTTTATGTGCTATCAAACTCTTTGCAACCAGGGGCTATATATTTCTTTGTGGCTTAATAAATCAGGATATTTAGAATGTGTGCGAGTCTGTTGGCCAACAGCACAACTACCCTGTACCGGATGCAGTGGTCATATCTAAAGAGCCAAAAGGATTGTTAGCGTGATTGACAACCAGTCTGATAACTTATACTATGGAGAGACTAACACGTTGTTCCACGCAGATAATTGCGTGGAGCAAAATAAGAAAAATGTTATTATGATCTACTTGAATATGCGTGTGCAGACGGAACTCAACAAAATATTAAACCTGTCATTTATTACAAATCTTAATTTTCCCTGTCTAGCTCAGACGCTGTCACAATTACCACTTATCTTATGACCTTTGGCGTCTAATTAAGGAAACTAACGCACTTCAAAAACTGTGTCGATGTGATAAAAGGGATAACACGGAAAATAGTGTGATACATTCACTACAATCTATTGTTAATGTTTTGACAGCTATATTTTTTTAGTAATACAAAGTACAAATATATATATTCTCTCCTTTAATGATAGTGGCTAAAAGCCTTCAATTGACAAATTTTAATTTTGATTGATAAATATTTAGGTCTTACCAATTTTTGGAAAAAACATCCAGCTCACGGAGAGAAAAAATACAGTTCAGGTAGTAAAACAGACATAAATTTAATTCGAAAATATTCTAAATTCACGATTCAAAAGTGTTATATTTTGACATAGAACATTGAAAAATGCTATTTGTATAAATCTTTATTGATAAAATAATAATTGATGAAATTAAATAACAATGGATAATACACCAGATAAATTCAAAAGAACACACACATATTAACAATAATACTAATCATCAACTACTGTTTCCAGGCTAAGGCCTGGTCAGTTTAGTAAAATGCCCTTCTGCCTCTACCCTTACAACTCTCTTCCTTCTTTAATTCCTTCTATTCTTATCTTCTCACTTAATACTTTTTGTAATCTGATCCTCCAATATAATTCATCCTTTTCTGCGGTCGTTTACAACATTATCTTCACCATCCTCTTTTTTTCCACCGTTGTTACATGCCCACACCATCACAGTTTTGCTACATCTACAATACCAAGTACTCCCTGTACCATAACTACTCCCCGGATAACTTCAATTTCTATTCTTGTTTCTCTTCCTGACACCTCGCATGTTCCTCACAAACTTCATTCACATGTTCTACACTTTCCTAGTCTCGTTTACATTCATGGTCCATATTTATGCTAAATGTATATATATATATATATATATACATTTAGCATATATATATATATGTATATATATATAGTATGCCCTGTCTAACACTTTCTTACAATTCAAAGTGACTTCTCTGTTCGATAGCAGATCTCTTATGCATATATAGAACAATTCTCCCTGCTTTCCTCTTCTCATGAAATTCTCTCTACTTCTATCTTTCTCCTCAATCACGTTTTCTAAATATTAAAATTTATGTTCTTTACTCAGATCTACTCCATCGAACATTATAGCTTTATTGGGTGACCTGGTGGTCTAGGGGTAAGGTGTCGTACTTCTGTGCTAGGGGTCCGGGGTTCAATCCTCGGTCCCGGCACAGATTTATCTGATTGCCAAACCCTTCCTTCACCTCTGACAAGACGTTTATTAATCACAACTTGTGAATGTGAGGAATGACAAGCCTCCACCGTGATTCGGATTCCACGTTAAACTTTAGGTCCTCCATTTCATCTCACAATCACCCTACCATTACACATTAGCGTAAGTGCGTATAACCAGAACGGGTAGTAAGACTCGGTGCTAATAATAATAATTTAGCTTTATTTGAGCTTACTCTCTTCCATGTCATTACCATCACTTCAAACTTTGCCATGCTAAATTACATTCCACACTCCTTCACTTCCTCATTCTATTCTCATAGTTGTTATACTTCCTCTTCCTCCTCACACCATACCATCAGTTCAACATAAAAAATTATGGCTTTTAATCTTTCCTCCTCTAGATTTACTGCCACTCTGTTCATGACCATTTATTTTACCATTACAAATATTAGTGGTGAGCGAGCACTCCTCTTCTTGGTTCTATTTTTTTAATTTGGAACCACTCCTTCTCTTCTTTCTCTGTCTTAACACAGCTCATGTTATCCTCATACATGCTTTTCACTCTAATTGCCACTCATCTTTCCACTTATTACCGCTCCATTGCTTTCCAAAATTTATTGCTATCCACGATATCATATGCCTTCTCCACATCCATAATTACCATTACCAAGTCATTCCCATATTCATAATTTCTTTCAATCAACTGTCGTTTGGTAAAGATTAAATCTATTTTAGACCTCTGTTCATTAAATCCATGCTGTTAATCCTTCTACCTTCCTTTAAGGTTATTTTTTATTCTCTTTTCAAGAATCCTCTCATATATTATTGTACAGTGTTATTTCCCTATAATTAGTACACCCCTGCCTCTTTACTTTCTTGAAACTATGTATTATAACACCCTATTTCCAGTCTTCCAGTATATTTTTCTGTTTCTAAACTACTCCTTGTGTAACCATTGAAAACCTACTTTGGCCGCTGCCCTTATAATTTCCAAAATCATTCCGCCCACACACACAGTGTTTTTGCTTGTTTCGTCCTGCTTAATGCGTACTCCACCACTTAATTTGTTGGACCATTTCCTCCTCTATTTCAATTTCTTCCTGCTCATCTCTTCACTCTCATTCTCATCTCAGCTCCTCCATTTCTTCTTGCTCTTCATTTTCTCAAAATATCTTATCCACAGTTACTTTTTACTTCCCCTGTCCTCAGCGATCTTCCTTTTTCATCTATCATTCTAACTTCCTTCCAAGTCCAGTTCCAGCATTTCCGCCAATTTATGCATACAATTTTTCTTGACGTGTCACATAGTTCGCTTCGCTGCTTTATTCTTTTCTCTATATTATTCCTCTATTTCCTTATTCATATTCTTAAAATTCATTCTGAATGTCTGAATCTTCCCTTGTACAGCTTCCCTCACCCTGTCGTTCCATTAAGGTCTTTTCTTAAATTTCTTCTTATTACTTGTCCTTCCACATGCTGCTTCTGCCACATCCACCTGACTGTTCTTAAATCTTTCCTATTCAACCTATACACTTTTCATCTCATCCTTGGGTACTAAGCTTTTTGCCTTTCTTAAGTACAGCTCTTTTCCTCTTCATTTTTTAGCCTCCACCTCATTATTCTCCTTTATTTTCTTGCTTCCTTTCTCCTACATTCCTATCCCTTTATATCTGCCACCAACAACAACTGATCACTATTTAAGGACGCACTTGCTATTATCTTGATGTTTAAGGTCTTCCTTTTAATTTCTTCGTCCATGATAAAGTAGTCTATCACCGACTTTCTCACCATCCCATCTGTATCTTTTGATCTTATGAGTTTCTCTTTCCTTCTTATACAAGCTGTTAGCCACTTTCATTTTATTTCTCGCACATGACTCTAACAATCTTCTACCCTCCTCGATTCTCGCTCCTCATCCTTTCTCCCCTAATACCTCCTCAAATCCTATTCTCTCTTTTCATACTTTTGCATTCAAATGACCTATTAATATTTAAATATTAATAATAAACAATACAATTATTTAAGTCATAAAGTCATACAATATTATAGACATAATCTATTTACTTTGAAATGGCCGCGTATACGGAATATATCAGTTGTTCTTTAAATCACATTAAACTTAGATCACCCGACAAATTACAAAGTCCAGAACACACTTGATTTGCTTCCTCGAAAATAATCGATATTTTTTAATATTGTGTTAAATATAGTTATGAAAATGATCGCTAATAACCGAATAAAAGTATCTAATACTGTATCAGAATTGTCAAGTACACTTGACTTGATGCAGACTTGATAAATTTACACTTTACACGAACTTAAGATCGAAGACTGCAACAGACTTTTTGAATGGCAAACTACACTCTACACCCCCTTGAGTCCGCAGTGCTGCTTTCTATCAGTGATATTAGAAACTATTTTAAACTCCATCTATCAGCATGGATTGAAAAAAAATACGTTTTAATACCCATTCCTGCTTCTTTTCACTGGACATTTCCAACATAATACAAAAACACTACAACAAAATCAGTACCGGTACACAGTAGAACCTCATTATAACGGATCTTATTGTAACGGACATTGCTTATAACGGATTGTTACAAATTGTTTATCAATAATAATAAAGGATGCTTGTTTATATCTGACATGCTTTACATTTCCAAGCAAGTGATTAAACACCAATCGTTGCGTGATTGAAGAAGAAATTGTCGCCAGTGTAACTGAAGAAGCAGAATCTTCGGAGGAGGAAGAAGAGGTCGGAGACACTAATCGGCCTACATTTAAAATTAGCGAAGTGAAAGACCATTTAAATATTGCTATTCAATATGTTGAACAAGGAGCAAATGAAAATGTGTTTCCACATTAAGAACACTTACGGCACCTTCGTCATTTATTAACTGTAGAAATATACAGCAAACAAACCCAACAAAAATTAAATTATTTTTTCAAACCAATGAATGTAAGCAATCAACATGAACCTGGACCTTCTTGTTCTAAAGATTAATGTAGTGTATACGTACACATCTTTTTCAATTCAACCTATGTTGAAGGTTTTTTTTTATTTGATGTATAATAAACATTTCCATAGCTAACTACTGTACTTTCATTTATGTACACCCTGTTGTATAACCCCTGTACAATAATTATTTGTTATAAACCGTACTTTCATTAAAATGAACCAACTTCAACCCCTATTAGTCCGTTATAATGAGGCTCTACTATAGTTAAAATACTTTATCAGAAATAACATATCACACGTCACAGATCACATAACTCTCGCAGAAGAAAAATTAAACAGCTGCCAGTTAAACTCCGCATCGACAGCGTATCAAGGGTAACTTGCCATTACCCTTGGTCTCAAGGGTTTGTGCGGAGTGCATCGGCACAATTCGTGACTATCCAGACGGTTCTACACTTGATCACGTGATTGCCAATGTAACAATTGTGTCAACGTCAAGGATTGACGGTGTGTGAAGCAGACTATTCAGATACAGCCTTAGGTTGTATAGAAATTAAGTAAGCACAATTCTATACAATATCATGTATTTTAAAAATAATTAAAATTTTAACCAAAACACAAACACTATAGCCCCCTTTGCCTTAAACGTTTTTTATATTCATTACAATTGCTTTAGAAAGTAAATAATTTGATGTTATTCCAATTCATCACAATTAATAGCAAGTGCATTTATTTTATAAATTTTCTTCATGCTTTAATATCCAGCAACAATTCATCTTCTTGTTGGTTATAAGAGAAATCAACCTATAGTTGTCTATCAAAAAATCTGATCCTGACTTCCATTAGTTCTAGTTTAGAAATACACGAATTGACCATTTTATTGAATACACTCTTTTTAGGTCCGCTTGTTTAACAATGATCTTGAAATAGGGAAATATAACTAATTACAACCATTCCACTGATTTAATAATTGGATAGTTCCTTTTTAAAACAGAATGAAAAAAACCCATTCCAAGGCAACACTTTCTTTCATCACGTCAAGATCCTTCACGTCAGGATTAACAAAGTAAATATTGACTTCTTTCGTCTCTTTAGACATAATTTTGCTTTATTTAGCTCACTTTAAAAGTAAATCGAGTTAATACTTGTCCTACTATTTATCATCAATCAATGACAAAAATTGCAAATGATTAATTTGAAAATGGTAACTGATCAAATTATGTTGACTATTTCTACCCTTTTTGACCACCTTGCCTACACTTTTATCATGTCAAATGTTTCAAAATCTTTTAGATTGAAATCATACCTAGAATACATCTTCATAAACTTAAAATTCTTCTTTAACTCTCTGAAGTATCAACACTTCCATAAATAGGCCTATATTTCATGAACTTCAAAACTCAAATTGGTAAATTCTCCTTATAGCAATTCCTGACCTTGGTCATAGAAAAATGAATAGGTTTGCCTTAATGTTAAAATGTCTTTGTTAAGTTATTGTTTCTGTTACTATATAGCCTATCCTTCAGCTAATTTAGAAATATTGTTTAAAAAAATATAAATAATTTACTCTTCAGAATTTTGAAAAGCAAATACACTGTGCGGTATTTTATTCACATGTATATATAAATCTGAATAGGCCAAACACTTAATACATTTTAATTTCTTAATTTCTCCTAATGAATCGATTAATTATAATTTCTTCCTCATCTGGTGTGGATAACATAAATTTAAAATAACAAAAATAATCCTTTAAAAGCCATGTAAAGGAAATTGAATATTACAAAACTTGGGCATTCACCTTACTTGAGTGTTACTTAAATGTTATAATACTTGTGCTGTTTCACTCAAACTTGGTACACAGAAGTTTTGGGGTAGCCCCATACGGTGGGTTACTTTTTCAAATAAAAAATATTTTAATAGTAAAAGAGCTTTGCATGTTGATAATTGACTTAACATTTTTTTTCTTCTGATTTTAATGGCAAATAAGGTTTTTAGCAATTATTCATTGACATCATTGTTCCTCACTCTTCTTAATGATTCATGATACAACATTATACTAAGTAACCATCTTCTGTTACTAGCATCCTTCCATCAACTTGCTCTCTCAACTTTGAGCTTCCACATGGACAAATACACATTACAATACTAATATAAATCATTTATAAGATACTCTATGCTCATTCATTACCTATCAGGTGATTAAAGAATACTCTCAGGACCTTAAATACAAATTTCAACAACTATATAAAATAAAAAATTACTCCTCGCTTCAAGTCATCCCAAGTCGTCAGTGGCGCAGCCAAGGGCAAAAGGGTGGGTTCCAGTGTTGAAACCCTCCAATAGGCCTCGCTAACCACCTACTCGCACACATCTCAGAAAATGATATTTTTAGTTTGTTTAAGTTGGCAATCCCTATCTTCAAATATCTACGAACCATAGACCTCAGCTTAGCAATTCAATCTGCGATGAATGTGAAAATATCATTTGAGAAAATGAGAGAGGGAGATGAAGTAAATTTTTCTGCCTTGTACCAAACTGTTGAAGGTAACTGCAATGAACTAGGGGTTCCTGTTGCAAAACCTCGAACCGTCGGTCACCAGAGTAACAGAACAAACATTCCCACTTAGATCCCAGAAGACTACCCTAGAAGAGCGATTTTCATACCATTCTTGTATAATTTTTAACTTCGCTTAGTGTTTAGTCTTGTCATTCACAAAGATACATCGCAACCATCTTAATCACTATACATCCAAGGGTGTCAGTTACGGAATATATTGTTCCAAAAGAACTTTTTATAAAGACAAGGAAGATTCGCATAAGACTTAAGTGAATCAATTCAAAAGTGATTTTGTGAGTAGAATGAGAGTGTAAATTGCATATTTGAAATAAAATAATGTTATATAACATATTTCCAAAATACGATTTATGAAACTTGCATGTTTGTATATTCTAACAAAGTTCACCAATTAAAATTTGTTTACAAGCAGCATTTTCATATAAACTATATATTCATTATAAGAAAAATCACAATTTTTTTAAATATTAAAATATTATGGATATCAATGTATTTCTTTTGATGCATTTGTTGATTTATATCAACTCAACTCTGTTGTTTCACCATACTCCAAGTTATTCCTTTTCACACATCCCCTCTCCTTGTCATCCTTAACCACATGTTTGCAAGGATTAACATGGCTCGCAATAATAATTACAATAAACAATTAATTCGATCCATTTCAATAAACACATGTAAAAAAAACCTTTAATTGTCCCATAGATAGTTCATCGAGTTCATAAGTATTTTGGTGAATGACACAAGTGATGACATAATAAAATTATGTACCAGAGTAAATTAAATACAACTACTTTGCCTCTTTGAAAAGTAATCTGACACAGGGTTGTCCTTCAATGACGCTTATATTATCAATGTTGACTGGTTTTGACTTGTTTTTCTGTTTTTTTTTCTACGCTAGATCATGACCCTTCAGAGCCTTTTCATTCAAGATGGGGCCATTGAAATGCTTGTTAAATAAAATAGCCTGCTGTACTTCATAATGAATTGCATAATGTGAGAACAAGTTCAAACTGTTTACCAGAGGGTTCAATAGTTCAATGGCTACAACACTATGCCAGGTAAAATTATTTTGATTACAAAAGCTGGTGACTGTAATAGTATCTGTTAAATGTTTGTTTCTTTATGCTGGTCCTGGAACTACTTAATATCCTGCAGTTTTCCCTTGATACCATCTCTAAAAGCACCCAAACTCCTAAAATCATCTTTAATCAGGATTTGAGGCAGGATGTCGGATGGAACAATGTGTATTCTGTATACCAATATCCACTAAATTGTAGTACTAACTGTGCCTCGTAAATTGTGAACCCGGGAACAGATTCTATCTACTTAGGCTTCCTTAAATTGTCACTGTTTTTATAAACCTGGCAACACATGCTTAGATGTAACTTTTTTTCAAACGATACAGTTGACAAATCTTAGAAAACCATCTACCAGTGAAAATATGTAGGTTTGATCGCTTGAACCATTTGACAATTGTACAAAAAATACACAGATACCACTGGTTCGGCCCTTCCTGGGAAAAAACAATTTATAAAGTTACCTCAAAATTTTAGTTACTTCGTTTAGATTTCTGAAAAATCTCACATTTGGGAATTGTTTTGGTATAAAATGTTTTAGTATGTTAGTACCAGCTGTTTAGTTTTCACCTTCAATCCACATATTAATATGTTGTTCAGTTTTTTCAGTTGATCTTGCTCAAAGATGTAGTTGATTATAGTCATAATAGTTACTCTTAAATTTTTACAACATGTGGTAGTATTCAGACTCTCCAAAATGTCTAATCTTGCGATGTGTGGGTTATACCAGTTATTACCTTAAAACTGCAGAAATGAAAACGTGTCCAGATAAGTTCAAGGGGTTGGTGGACTTGTTTCTCTTTTACCATAATCCAGCTTTCAAAGTGTATTAAATTATAACCTTAACTTGTTCGGTTTCAGGTTTATATTTGATGACTTTAATAGTTGCTATTTCATCGTGTTTGTGTGAGAGTGAATAGTGTTTAAATAATGTTATAATCTCATATCCTAGTAATAAGGTGCAACATTTTTGAATACACAAAACTAATAAGATTGTGACCCTCAGCCATGTGAGATAACACATCTATAGCCTCAACCATGCGGAATATCACATCTAGAGTGATGTTATATTTACTTTAAAAGAGATGTGTGTAGAATTTGAAACATGATAACAAATCTATAGCGATGTTATGTTTACCAGAGATATTATGTGTGTAAAGATTGAAACTTAATAGATAGCAGAGTATAATTAGAAATTTCAGGAGGGATAAATAAAAGAATACAATAATACAAGCGCAAAGCTAATAAACCATATAGACAAGTTCTCAGAATGTAGGTAACCTAATATTAATCTAAAAAACAATATTCCAAAACACAAGTCATAGTCAACAAGGGTGTGAAGTCCTTCCCAGAACGTATCCAAGAGGGCTATCCAATCACACCGCACTGCCACGGAAAATATCCAATGTCAGCCCACAGAAGAGCGTTTGTAAGTTCTTCTTTCACACAACTTTCACACATTCTTAGGCCCGTAGGCCACAAGCCCTCCTCCATACCCCTAGCGCATCAAGCCTAATGCTTTTAGCTGCTAGTCCTGCTTGTTTTAATCTTGAATGAAGGACTTCTAATTGCTATGTATACTTTCTCTTGCCTCCTTTTCTTCACCCTTATTCAGGATCTTTAATTTTTTCTTATTCTTTATCAGATATTTACCATTCAAGGGCAATCCCTACCTCATTTCATTTCACATTCATTTGTCATGTTCTTCTAATCGTCGGTTCTCTATCTGCTGTATAACACCATACTTTGATCTCTTCTTTCTTATTTTTCTAATATTTGTAGTTACAATTAGAAAAAGTTAGGAAAATATAAATTATGTCCACCTCTTCTCTACATCATATCGAGTTATTTAACTTGTTGGCTCTATATCCATTGTACTTACAATTCCATCAATTTAAACATTTCACATTCAAAACAACTTAAATATCGACCAATCACCTTTCCATAGTTTGTGTCTACCTAAAACCATATTTTTAAATGATTCTGAACACCACATTCCACTTTGAATTCAATCCATTTGTGATCTAGAGTGAAAAATATAATTAATAACTTGAATTAGTAGGTATATACATTGTTAAAAAAATTTTTTTTTTAACCAGCTCGTTCTTAATTATTCGGTTTCGATTCTTATTTATTTTGATAAGCTTCTTAATTTTTCAAATCATGCCCTCATTTTTATTTCAACTCGATCCCCCTTATTTACTCAGACTATTTCATCATATATTCCGACACGTTATTCATTCTTTATTTTTTTAATTTACACATGTGTTCCACATAGCTCTGTTTTTTTAATTCCCATCGTTCCTAATTTATTTTGAATAGTTCCTTATTATTAAATTCTTGTATGAACCTTGTTTATTCTTCCGTCTAGATTTTATTCTCTTATTGATCAATCCTTATTCATACCGACACGTTTCTTATTAATTCAAATGCCTCCTTTATTTATTCAAACTTGTTACATATAATTTAAGACCCGTTCCTATTTCATTCCAACATAGCATTGTTTGTTCTGATAATTGTTTTGACTGATTTATAATCTATTTATACTTGTTTATAATTGATTTCGACTTGTTTCTAATTTATTTCACCTCATTCCTAATTTATTTAAACTAGTTCCTAATATTTTTCGACTTGTTCCTAATCTATTTCGAACGTTCCTAATTTATTTTGACTAGTTCCTAATTTATTTGTATTGGGGTCCTGATTTAGTCTAACATGATCCCTATCTATTTGTAAATGTTCTATATTTCATTCGACTCTTGATTTCAGACTTATTGCTAATTCATTCTTACACACACTATACATTTTAAGACTTTTTCTTTAAGTATTACGAACAGTTTCATATTTATTCCGTCTAATTCCTTATTCATACCGAATCGTTTCCTCTTGATATATTCTGACATGTTCTGCATTAATAGTTATTCTTACGCATTCCTTATTTTTTCCTACTCGTACCTCTTTATATAACCTACATTCTGATTTATATTCCTAACATTACGTCCTGTTTAATTCTAAATCGTTCCTTATTTACATTGAATTGATTTTTATTTATTCTAACTCGTTCTTAATTTATTATTAACCAATTACTTATTTATTTCAAGCCGTTTCTTATGTATTCTGACATGTATGTTCTTATTTATTCTTACTCCTGCTTCTCTGTACACTATTGGAATGAAATTACACTTTTTCCTGTTCTATTCTACTTTAAAGATTTTGAAGGACTTTGATAAAAAGTTTTGTATTTATTTCAGAGAATCTTAATAATGACACAATAGTATTTCATTTATTTCAGAAAAAGTTCATTTCATACCTACGTTCAGATGTAATTCCAACTTTGGTAAGATCTATTACTTCTCTGATGGCTCTACTGCCCAATTCAAACACAGGATAATCTTTTATAATCCATGATGCTACTTAGTAGTCCTAGCGTTTCTTACTACCAAGCAACAAACTGGTTAAAATAAATTAAGGCAGACCAAAATAAGCAAACACGTATTTAATGAACAACCAAAATAAACTCAGTAAAGGTTTGGACTATGAACGGATTTTACTACAGGCAAGAATAGTTTTCAGATCAGCATACATTCCTACAACATTCATATGAGGGTGAAAACCCAAACCAAAGAACAAAGAAATATATTAATGTTATAGTTAAAGAGCACAGACACTCAAATAATCAGATGAACTTTCAGCACACCCTAAACTGGCCTTGTGAAATAATATTTTAAAGCACAATGAAAATCCTATATAATGGTTTTTATTTAGTTTATCTAACTTATTTCTAAAGGAAGAAATTCTATTGAAAATGATGGACGGTGAAACTCATTCCCCTCTTTTTAACATTTTTAAATATGCAGCTCGAAAACTGATGAAGGGAAAATAATTAGGAAATTTTAGATTTTTACCTATCCCTGCAGGAATAATGACTACGCCAAATTTCATTAGAATCTAAAGTCTACCGGTAATGTCATTGGATCACTTGATATGGAATGGCTGTTTAAGTTACAAAATATAAGGACAAGATAAAAATAATTATATTAACTGTAAAGTTAAAATATGACAGGAATTAAAATAAAAAAATTCAAAGATAAATTTCATTTTCAAGTCAAAGGAAGAAACAAAATTTGAAGTTAAAAAATAGGTAAAGAAGCAAATAAATCAGTTAATCAAAATATTTATAATCAAAGTAATTGGCTAAATGAGTCGCTAGAAATTAATTTAAAAAATAAATAAATAAAGATAGTTTCGCACAAAAAAATTTACTATATTCTTACATATTAAGTTCAAGATAAATATTCATTATTTTGCCTAGTGTGTGGGTCTCTAAAAGTCCAAACACCATACTTTATAACAAACCTATTCCAGAGGATAACTTTGGAGTGAGCCAATAACAGTTTTTAAAACACTGGGTATATATGGCGACCTTCCCAAAACATATCAACGAGTGCTGTCCAATCACACTGCACTGCCATGAGAACTATTCAATGTCAGCGCACCAAAGAACGATAGTCCTTCTTCTTGCACACAACACTATTAAATGTTATAGGCCCGTAGGCCGCAGGCCCTCCTCCATACCCCTAGCGCATCAAGCCTAATGCTTTTAGCTGCTAGACCTGCTTGTCTTCATCGTGAATGGGGGACTTCTAGCCTTTACTCATATTTCTGAAGTACAAATTCTCTCATCCCCTTAAATAATGTCTCCTTCATCCATAACCATCATGAGGTCTCACTCCAGTCTATCCTTGCCTCTACATCTTCATCTTAATCTCCTTTTTTCACCCACAATCAAGATCATAAATTTCTTCTTCCTTATCCAGTCTTCACCATTCCAAGGCAATTTCTTCCTCACTTTATCTCTCATTCATTAATCTAATTATTCTAGTCCTCTCCTTCTCCACCTGCTTTATCATACCATTCCTAGGTCTTTTCTTCTTTCTCTTTTCTGTTCCCGATCCTTGTAGCTGTCTTCATAAACACTTTGAAAATCTTATTTGTCTTCACCGCACTCTCTCTTCTCTTCACTAGACCACAATCCAGTATTTTCCTCACTAATCCGATCCTTAGGTCTTCATATTTCTCACTTTTGTACATGACGTAGTAAAAAATTTCTTAAACATTGTCCACAATTTTGCTCTCCATACTGGTTCAACCCGTATAACTTGACTGGAAAATTTACATGGCCACTCAGAAACTGGGTAAAATAATGGTTGACAGTTAATTATTTCATATTTTTAGACTTCTTGTAAAAACAGATGGGAAATACTAATAATTTAACTTCCTTTGAGGCTATTTCGGCACTCGAATCGCTATTGTTCTATAAGTACAACAGCACCTATCAGATCTTCTTAAAATTCTCTTTCGTATCAAAATATCAAATGGATCTACACATCCCAATACCACAACAGCATCCTCTGTTATTGTAATGTATGCCTATGTGAACGCAATCAGTCTCTTTCTCTGCACACATATACATATAAGTGGGGTATCAAGTATGCCATTGTACTAAGAATGATAGAGGTAGAATGTAGGAGAAATGTACCAGTATTTATGAAGGACAGAGCACGAAACCATTAGAGTGAAAATGACCCTCAGCACACTAGGCTGGGATTCACTTATGTGTACGTTTTAAGATAACAATATTATTATTATTATCATCATCATCATAACCTTTTTTCTTTACTAATCATTTTATTATTCTTTTTAAACATATCTTATTTTAATTGAGTAAGTTGAAAAATGATACCTTGGTATTGAGAATCTAATCCGGAACCATGTGGTTTTTTTATGTATTCGTTTATGATTGAAATACGGCTCATTTACATAGCTATAATTGCTCATCCCCCAAACTCCGCCTTTCATAATATATATATATATACCTAATTGTATAACATTGCTTTCTTCTATATCTATATTACTTTATATAAAGAGAAAATAATGTAAATCTGACCTTGAGATTATGTTGAATATTGAAATCTAATATACATCTTAACCTAAAATAATTTATCTGTATAATTATGTTTGTATATCTACCTCAGTTTGTCTGTCTGTACCTGGTGACACAACCAAAATGGTTTGACGGATTGATACCTAGACATTTATGGTATTCCATTTAGCCGTTTATTATATTTGAATTCTAGCCTTCTACTTGTTTTTCAGAGAAAAATTGGTTTTAAGGTACATATTACTTATTTTTTTAGTTCAAAATATCTTGAAAATTGATTTTACGGTTTGGTTATAATTGGCTATCTATAGGCTGTGTCTTACATGATAAGTAGTAAGGGCATAGAAAGGCCCTGGTCAGGAAGGTGAGCGGAGAGGTGTTCAGAACCTCTCTGGAATATTGATGTTCCTCCTCAGGGGTTCCCTACATTTCGTATGAAAAAAAGTATAGGTCAAAGGTATAAAAAAAAACTTTCCACACCCTTGTTTGTTCAATATTTATTCCAAATAGTTCCTTATCCACACGGACTCGTTCCTTAGTTATTCCGAATTGTTTCTTATCTATTCCGAAAAAAATGTTATTTATTCCTATTAGATTAGATTTCGACCTATTTTATCACATTTGGCAATGTAATTTTCCATCATATATTTAGTACTTACATAAATGTGACAGACACACTGACAGGCAGATGAACTATGCAGTGTAACCTGAGCTGACATTAAATGTGTTCCAACAGAGTTTTTAGTTCTCTTTTGTCTCTAAAGTCTCTACAGGTTGTAGGATATAAATATAGTTTCAAACTAATTAACTGGTCTAGCAGCACGAAACATTGAATATCTGGTAGAAAAACCTGTCACTCTCAAGTTAAAAAACGATAATTATGTAGGAAAAGTAGAGGTTTTAAATAGCAGTTGTCACTTTTATGATGGCATAGCCTTAGGCATTCTTATTTCTTTCAATGAAGGACCTGCCTAATTATCCGAATTTACGATATCGCCACTGAACTGTGGCTTCCAGGATGATCGTGCTGAGTGGAGAAGGAGTATAGGACTTGTTCTTTCTTGAAGACTCTTCTGGGCGTTTTTTCTTGATGATTGATGGATGTATTCCCTTAATGAATAACCTATAAGGAAGATGTTTAAATACATGTGGGCAGCGTCTACATATATGAAGTAATGTCCACAAATTAGGTAGTGATCTGAGTTCAATTAGCCTCATCAGGCTCCTATCCATTGGTGAAGCCTGGTGGTACCGTCTCACCATTGTAAAGGAGTGTGGTGAGAGCCGCTCATCATAAGAAGAAATGAATGCATCCTCAGCAACTACAGATGAACGTCTTACCAATGTTTCTCTACCATTCTCTCTGGATATATTACTAGACGACAAGGCTGATTCCCTGGAGGTGGCAGGATTCCTAGAGGTGGCTGATTCCCTGGAGGTGGAAGGTTCTATGGAGGCGGCTGATTCTCTGGATGATGTTGATTCCCTGGAGGTGGATGATTCTCCGTAGGTGGCTGACTCACGATTGGATTGATTTACCTGACGATCTTTCTTGTAACATTCATACGCCTTCATTAGAAGAGTGCAAGTCTTTCATCTAATACAGAGGTTTTCTTCAGATGAGAAACGGCTTCTTGAGTCAACATCATCAGCTTGGAATGCTCAATAGTAGAAGAAGAGACTTGTTGGCTGGATCCGGAAGGTGTCTGACTCGACGATGTTCTCTCAGATGACACAATTGGCTCCAGAGTAGAAGAAGGGTCTTGTTGGATGTATCCGGAAGGTGGCTGACTTGATGAAGTTTTTTCAGATGACACAATCAGCTCCAGGGTAGAAGAAGAGTCTTGTTGACTGTATCCAAAAGGTGGCTGACTTGAAATGTTTTCTCAGATGACACAATCGGCTCCAGAGTAGAAGAAGAGTCTTGTTGGATGGATCTGGAAGGTGGCTGACTTGACAATGTTCTCTCAGATGACACAATCGGATCCAGAGTAGAAGAAAGGTCTTGTTGGCTGTATCCGGAAGGTGGCTGACTTGACGATGTTTTCTCAGATGACACGATCAGCTCAAGAGTAGATGTAGAGTCTTCTTGTCTTGAGAGGGAAGGGGACTGACTTGCTGACATATACTTACCATCCTGTTGACATGTACTCTTGCTCTCTCGTACACTGGTGGTGGCTGTCATCTCGCCTGTAAAAATTGTTCATAACGAACAGTTTGTTCGGACGATGGGGGACCATCGTCCGGGCACCCACAGGTGTTAGGGGTGCCCTGTTGTCGCTCTTCATCAACTGCAACAAACGGTTATAAAGACAATATTATATTTAATACAAACAGCTAATTAATTGTCGATATAGTATGAAGTTTGCTTTTCTAACGACTACTACTATAAAATGGCCTAAAGTGATCTAAAGAATTTTAATATTTTGTTGACATTTAGGGTAATTTGAACAGAGAAATCTTATTCATAACTATTGAATATTTTTTGGAAACAAAGTACTGGTCAATTCTAATTTTAACTCCATTTTATATCATTGAATAACCAAACCAGTCAAACCTTGACAACCATAATGTTTTCTTGGTAAGAACAATAAAAGCTATTCTTCTTTTTCTTATCTTTAAGTTACACACAAACCATAAACAAAGTTCAAATTAAACCACCAAAAAATATTACAATTAATGCATCTTGAATAAGTCTAAATCCTCACAGGATCATAGGATAATCAAACCCATACATGATTTTTAATTATTCAATTCAAGAAATATGTGAGCTTTGAAATTAATAAAATCAGGTTTAGAAAGTATGAATTCCAACCATTAAACTGCATGTGTTTTTCAAGAAACACTTCATAGTTCATGTCACAGAACAAACAAAAGTCTCCACACCCTAATTAACAGTCTCCGCATCCTATCTAACAGTCTTCTTTTACTCTCAAGGCTGGTAGTTTTTCATTGTGAATCCAGAAAAATTGTATAGAAGACATATTTTGAGTCAAGGTCTGACTGCAGAAAATAATATGCAAAACCATTCTGTTCTCTCCCATTTACAGTCGCCATATTGGTAAATTGGTGGATATTAATGCTTTGACGAAAAGCGAGTGGATCACATCTAAGATTCTTTATACCTAACCCCTACACTTTAAGAGTAATTTATCATATAGGTATGCTAATAGATCAGGAACTCAGACACAATGATAGAAACAATCAAATGATAATTGAACCACAACATTAAGTAACGTGTATCAAAGCGGGAAAAACTGACTAGTGAGAGAGAGTGAGCAGTGTGGGGAAGACATAGTGGGTAGAAAGCAGAGTTGGATGATGGCTGATTGGGAGAAAGTGGGCTGATGTTGAAGAAGTGTGCAGAGTTGGAGGAAGTGGACAGAGTGACAGGAAGTAGATTGGGAGTAAGTGGGCAGAGTGGGAGGAAAAGGCCAGTTTGGGAGGAATCGAGCAGAGTTGGTGGAAGACAGAATGAAAGGAAGTGAGCAGAAAGTAACTATTCAAAAGATAGGTGGGAAGGAAAGATGTTTCTTTAAAATTTAGCTTACCAGATAGCTCTACGACAGTCGCAATCATAAACATCAGAAGACATCTTTTAATGAAAAATCCTATTATTATTTCTATAAGATCAATTAAATGGCGTTTCTACAATACAGACTAACCTAGTTCCAAATTAATCCAAATAGTCATGGCATTACTGTAGAGTCTTTGTTTCAAGCAATATGCTGAGAATCGTGCTAGAATATTAAAACAACATGATCATTAGTTTTAGATTTTAACCAGTATAGTCTCAATGTGAATGAATATGGACATGATAACTTTTTATCTATATGAAGGACAGGAATTATGGACAGTAAAAATACAATAATTATATTTTATTAATGAAATGTTAAACTTAAAATAAAATTTTCATAATATACCATCTAATACTTCTTATAGCTAGCAGCTTTTATATCATACACATACCAACCACCATCTTTGTTTAGGAAGCACTATTCAAAAGACGGGTTTCCTAGTTCTGAGCCAATTCAGCATAAGACAGCTGATAATGTCTGTCAAGTTGCTTAGCACTGAGCCTATTCTCCCTGTGAGAACTAAGCCTATCAGTTGAGTTACCAAGCACAGAATAAATCCTGCCTGTGTGAGTTGATCAAACAGACAAGTTCCCTATCGATGAGAGCACTTAGCCTGTGAAAGCTAAGAATGTATATCGAATTCACTAGCATTGAGACAATCCTGCTTGTGAGAGCTGAGTATTACTGATGAGTTCTCTAGCACTGAGACAATCCTCCCTGTGAGAGATGAGAATGTATGACGAGTTCCCTAGCAATGATATAATCTTGTCTATGAGCTATGGGAATATCGGTTTAGTTCCATAGCACTGAGACAATCCTGCCTGTGATAGCTGAAAATATATTTCAAGTTCCCTGGCACCGAGACAATCCTGCCTGTGAGAGCTGAGAAAGTATGGCGAGTTCCCTAGCACTGAAACAACCCTGCTTGTGAGAGCTGAGAATTTATGTCGGGTACTCTAGCACTGAGCCAATCCTCTCTGTGAGAGCTGAACATATAATTCTAGTACCACAGATGTAACCAATCCTGCCTGTGAGAGCAAAGCATATAAGTCTAGTATCTTAGTAGTAACCAGGCCTGCCTGTGAGAGATGAATATAACACACAAGTTCCCTAGCATTGAGTAAAACCTGAATGTCAGAGCTGAGCTAATCAGTCTAGTTCCCTAGAACTAAGTCAATTCTGCCTGTGAGGGCAGATAACATCACTTGAGTTCTCTGGCAGTAAACTAATCTTGCCAGTGATAGTTGATATATTATCACTGTAGTTCCGTAGCACTGACTCAATTTACCTGTAAGTGCAGAGCACATCAATCAAGTTTTCTGGCAATGAGTGAATCCTGCGTGTGAGAATTGAGCATACCAGATGAGTTCCCTAGAACTGAGACAATCCTGCCTATGATAGCAAATTAAATAAGACGAGTTCCCAAGCATTGAGTCAATTCTGCCTATGAGAGCTAAGCAAATCAGATGAGTTCCCTAGAATTTAAGCCAATTCTGGATGTGAAATCTGAGAACATCAGTTGAGTTCTGTGGCAGTAACCAAGCCTGCCTGCAGAGCTAACATACCAGAAGCGTTCCCTAGCGCTTAGACAATCCTGTCTTTGAAAGCTGAGCATGTCATTTGCCACTGGGCCAACTCAATATGTTTATCAGAGATTTAATATTTTTCAATATTACACCAAAAGAAGAGCAACAATAAAATTGCTCACAATATTGTATGCATTCCCATAGCCTATGTCGTGTGAACAGTCTTTATGTAAAACATGAATGCAATAGATTTGATCAAGATATTGTACAATTTCTCTTTCACCACATTTTGTATATGGCTACTTAAATTAACCTGTTTGACAGCACAGTCTGTCTACAAAAAAAAAAATCACTTTGCTAATTACCTTCAAATACTACCACATTTAATGGCCTCTAGGTTATATGTTTCATTTTAAACAATTAAGTTATTATACTGATGCACTTCTATATTTATTATCTGACAGAATGCTGTTATTGGGAATTGGATTCATAACCAATAACTGTTGCAGTTTCTTCAATTCAATTAAAAGTGTAAATATAAACAATTATTTAATGCTATTAAAAGTATAAAGTGTAGTATTTTTAACAATTTGATGTTAGCATATATAGGCTACTGAAACCATTGTCTCTTTAACAACAATTTGATGCTACTATATGGGGTCATCCATAAACCATGTTTAATGCTTTTTCTCTACCTTTTCAGCGTCCTCTCCCCTTACTCCCTTCCGTAACACCACGTAGACATTTAACCAACACATACTCCCATCTAGCCTTTGTTACGCAAATTTTCTCACCAAGAGTGAATGCCCTTATTTCATTGAGAAAGTTTTTGTAATACTAAAAGAAGGATTCAGATTTAATACTTTATAAAATCCATTTTAAATTCTCCGTATAAATTGTTATTATTTTTTTAGGATAACTGCTATACCCAGGCTCGTGTTTCATTCCGCCAACGATTCTGGTCCCTTGCATCACTCTTAAAAATGACTGGATGGTCGAAACTTCAATACACTCCACCGGGATTTAAACCCCATCTTCATGTCATCGGCCGTCTAGTCTTCTTAGGCCACCCTAGCGGGTGTATAACCGTTGCATTCACGAATTTATCACAAGGGAGAAATTAAAGGCATGAATACACCACCTTTTGAACAGAGTTAGGGATATTTAAGCTTTCCTTTAACATAACATGCTCCTGGTATGAAGAAATAACACTATTGCTGAACTAATCAAACTGGCCTCGAGATACATTCTGTACTTTTGCTTCGTTCCATTTCCCCATGACATCTTTTTGAGAATCTTCCGCTTTTATTTCTGGATATCGCTTTTTATACCAATTAATAAAGAAATGAACAAGTGTCCGCTTTTTGAAGACATTATTTTACTATTTTTACAAACACAAGCAATTATTCACAGCCTATGTAAACTAATGTGCAGTAGGAATATAATTATACTCAAACGCAAATATACATATAAATTAATGCTGCTATAAGAACCAGCCATCATCCAACTAAAAGCACGCGAGAGAGTCAATAGATTGGACAACGAAAAGTCAAAGCAAGTGCCGTGAGCATAAAAATGTCACTGTCATGAACATGAAAACGTGTGCTTTCGAATGTGCTTGGCATTCAGTCTTTGGTAGACGCCATCTAAGCACATTCAAAATATTGATAGCTAAACAAAAGGGCAAAATTTGCATTTACAACACTTAGATATTCAAAAGTAATCTAGGTCTATAAGTATGTTTATAAAAGGTGAAAACAAGAACATTAATATTATTTTTCCACCAGAATTATGGTGGACAAGATCTATGGTTTGGTATATAGTATATTGATCCCCACCCCCATACACCGAGAAACAGTCACTTTATACTACTTTAGTAGAGAGATTTCTGTTTGTGTAACTTAGTTTTGATGCTATAATATGTACAGAGAATATATTATTTGTAACAACGTGATGTTAATGAAGTTCAGATAATGATAGCTATGTAGCAACAGTTTGACATTGAAAAGATGCAAGAAAATGACTTACCGTGGCGTACATTTCTGCGTACCAGACGCGCCCGGATCCTGCGAAACGCTCCTCGACAACGCCGGCCTAGGCCTATGGTAATTCCCCAACAACCACTTAGACATCCACTGCACATTTTTGCTTTATTCTTAAATTCAATAAACTTTTTGCTCACAAACTCAAATTGACGTGTTATGTAGTGCTCCGAAAAGACACTACAAAGATTTATATTGCTAGGCAACGACTATATAAACCAGCAAACAATTGATTGGCTGGAGCGCAATATGAACCAAAGATGTTATCGAGGAAGAAACATATTTACCAATAGTTCCAGTATTTAGCGGCCTGTCTTTAGAATTCAAGTATCTTTGTATCCTTAGGACGAAATAACCTTGTAGAGAAGCTCTGGATATTCTAATAAATGCCTTAGTTTGATATTCTTGGCATTGGAGTCCAGTATTTAATCTTTATATTTATTTAAAACATCATATTTGAGCTACAAACGCAAAATTTTAAAAATAAATCTAGATTAAAATGTATATATATAAAATTATACTGTTTATTAGTAATTTGATGGAGATCATTAAAATGCTAAAAACCTTACGAAAATTATTTTCTCGTTTCTTTACTTATTTCATATAATACAAAGGCCTTCTTCTTCAGGTAATATAAATAATTCTAAATATAATTTTATTTGATATTAAAAACATTATTTCTACATGGATAACAAATAAGAAATATTACTCTCTTAAATATAATTAAAAATGTAAAGAGATAAAATGTCAGTAAGCCATCATCATCATAATAATATTATTATAAACTAGGAACAAGATTATGTTCAACATACTAAATGTTGCAATGAAAGTGACTATTTCATTTTATAAAATAAGAGGTTATTTAATATACACAAGGTTAATAAAATACCTATAAGACTGGTGTTTACACACAAGAGATTTTTTTTTACATTTAATTGAACATCTAGCATATCAACCAAGAAGAAGTAATGTTAAGATGTTATCTAAAAAATATATGATTTGTAAATATTATTATAATAAATAAAATATAGAGTTAATCAATTTAAGCAGCCTCAGGAGACGTTAAGAAGCTGCATATGATTAGTATCTTGATTAGTAATTAAGCCGTTTTTTCTTATTAATCAAAACTAATTTCAAAGGCGATTAAATTTATTGGCTATTGCTTTTACTTGAAATGACGGACAATAATATTTTTGATGTGGCTTAAAAACACACATTTACACAATAGATTTTAATTATTTCATGTGGTTTGACAAGAAATATGGTATATTTATCCTTTCGTTAAATTTTGCTAACGTTGTTAAATATTTTGCGGGAGATCTTTGTTATTTAATCGGTAATCTATATACTATAGCCATTGATCTCTATACTATAACTGGATGGACATCTGTGGCTGAAATTTTCGAGCTGTCGTCTGCATACCATTGGGTAGGAGAGAAAGAAACTTTCGGGTATCTCTTTCTCTCTTTCACCCATACAAGGCAATGTGGCATTTTGACATCGTTCATTAATTTGAGTGAATATATGAGATACATCAATGTGAAAGTGGTTAAATTAAATAAATATGTTAGTTAAAGCTTTGAAGAGCATACAAAAGTTCAAAACTGGTTAGTTTTTAATTTAAATAAGTTGATGTAGCCAAATATGTACGATGATTTTTGAAGGAAGCTTACTTTTAAGGCTTTATCTCGTACCAGAATCCTACCATATATTTGTGTTTAGTTAGGATAAAAGACTTTCCAGAAGGAAATTTCTACTTCTGTTCTAAATTGCCGTGCATCAAACCAAAATATTATATATATGATAGTATTCTGGTACGAAATAATGCCTTACACATTGGGATTATTACTAAAATCAGGGTTTAGTAGATACTGTACTTTCTACAATCCAATAACCTAAACTATCATTTGAACGTAAGACTTCTACACAAAGTGTGTCATTCAAACAAATGTAATACAGTTTTTAGCTAACTTGTTTCATTATAGTTATCGAAATGTCAACAAATATGGTTTCTGAAAGATATGAGCCAACTTAAATAAACAGGTATTATTACAATCATACTTTCCACAAGCCTATAACCTAAGTGATAGTTTGAATGCATGGCAACTATTCAAAGTTTGTCATTCAAACAAAGTAAACAATTTTTAAGATATCTTGTTCATTATATTTATCGAACTTTCAATAAAATATGGTTTCTGAAACCAATATACAAGCTAATAACCAACTTTAAATATAAGTGTTGTCGTGGCAGACTGTAAACAACATTGATGATAACTACATAAAAATTGAGATATCTAAGGTTTTATTCGTATTTGTACAGAATTACCTGTAAAACTGGATTGTATATCCTTTAATGTAAATGTTTCTTCAGGAAAGTATGGTATAATACTTCACTATTTTCAAACAATAACACTTTTATTCATTAGAGACATGTTTTCGCATAAGAACATTTAAAGAAACCGTTAAATCTTTCCCCCCCTCAGTGTAGCCTACGATACACTTGAGCGTCACGCTTTTGTCCTTGGAATGTGCATGTGTATGTCCATCCAGTTATACTATAGGGATCAATGACTATAGCCAATGACATCTCCAATACAACCATTGATTTTTATATAATAACAGGATGGACATCTGTAGCTGAAATTTTCGAGCTGTCGTCTGGATACCATTTTGTAAGGGAGAAGAAATCTTTGGAGTATCTCTTTCTCTCTCACACGCATACAAGGCAATGTGGCATTTTGATATCGTTCATTAATTTGATTGAATATATGAGATACATCAATGTGTGATTAGTTTAATGAAATAAATATGTTAGTAAAATCTTTGAAGAGCATAACAAAGTTCAAATATATTGAGATTTTCTTTAAATAGGTTTATGTAGCATAAAATATTCTTCTTGGAAGGCTCTATCTAGTACCAGAATCTAATCCTATAGTAGTGTTTAGGTTGGATCAAGGACCTTACATAAGGAAATTTCTACTTCCGTTTTAAATGGCCATTCATACAACTATAATAGTATATATATGATAGTCTTCTGGTACGAAATAAAGCCTTACAGATTAGGATTCCTACTAAAATCAGGGTTTGGTAGAAACCGTACTTCCTACAAGCCCATAACCTAAATTATCATTTGAACTTAGGCCTAAGAGTTCTACACAAATATGTCATCCAATCATAAGTTATATAATACAGTTTTTAACTAACTTGTTCCATTATAGTTTTTGAATTTTCAACATAATATGGTTTCTGAAAGCATCTTACAAAATATCAGCAAACTAATTTTTTTTTAAATTGTAATATAATAATACATTCCTACAAGCCTATAACATAAGTGATAGTTTGAATGTATGGTAAATACACAAAGTTAGTCATTCAAACAAATGTAATCAAGTTTTAAAATACCTTATTCATTATATGTATCTAAGTTTCTTGATATGGTTTCTGAAACCAATATACAAGCTACTAACCAAAATTAAATATAAGTGTAGTCTTCGCAGACTGTAGACTACATGAGGATAACTACATATTATTTAAATATATTAAAGATTGTATATCTACAGTATTACCAGTAAAACTGAATTTATATCCTTTAATGTAAATGTTTCTTCAGAAAACTGTGGTATAATACTTTACTATTTTCAAACAATAACACTTTAATTCATCAGAGACACGTTTTTGCATATTATTGAAATAAACCGTTAAATCTATCCCCCCATAATGAAGCAGACAATAAACTTGAGCGTCACGCTTTGGTCCTTGGAAATGTGTATGTGTAAGTCCATGCAGTTAAATTATAGAGTCAATACAAATGAATGGACACTGAAGCTGAAATTTTCGAACAATCGTCTGCACACGATTGTGTATGTGAGAGCGTGAAACTTTGAGATAATTCTTTCTCTCTTACACACATGATATTAAAATGAAAAAATAAGTTAGTAAAATGTATGATTATAATAATCAAGTTTGAAATTCATGACTTTAATCCTTAAATAATTTAACGTATATTAATATTTACTATGATTTGGGGAGAAAGCCTTTTTACGGCCTTATCCTGTACCAGAATTCGATCGTATATAAGTATTTTGGTAAGATAAAATATCGTCCGGAAGAGAATTTCTACTGCCATCTAAAAGGCCGTTTATCCTACATAAATACTAAGTACTACTAGATATTCAGCACAATTCTGTTACGAAAAAAGACCTTCCAGAACGGGATTCCTACCAAAATCGATTTATAGTAATACTTCCTAGAAGCCCATTAACTTATTTGATAGTTTGAACGTATCAACGTATAGAGTGTATCATTCAAACAAATGTTATTAATACTAAGCTACATTTTTTCATTACAGTTACCGAACTTTCATTATTATATGGTTTATTTATCTCAAACTGAAACCGATATTATAGAAAGTTGCCAAATTCAAATATATTGCACCTTGTACCCTTAGCATAATGTAAATACATGCATGACAGCTACACATTTTAACATGATAACAAAGGTATAATATTTCTGTCAGTTAATCAAGTAGTCTCTGGCTGACATTTTTCCTGAAATAATAATTCAAATCGCAAAAAGTGAGTTGTTAGATAAGTGCAAATCAAACTATATTTCACTAAATTTAAATAAAGTGGTGGAAAAAATACATTTCTTCAGGCAATCAGTACAAGTGTAACGTTACAAGGGTGTAATGTTACATCTAAACCCTATCCCTATCGATACTGCTGAACAGTCATGCTACTTGCTCCAAGAAACGTCAGTAAATAGTTAATTCACCTACAATAGTAAGCTTCTCTATTGTAGTTCCTAATAGAACCAAGCCATAATAAAAACAATATCTTTCTTTATTATCCCCCTTTCAACTTCTACAAGTAATTCTGTTGGCGTACGTACTCTCTGGAAATGCTGGCCTGGACAACCAAGAAATCTATCTGGCTGAAAAACGTCCTAAATCGGCGAGTGGGGCAACCTTGCTGAGTGCAACCGCACTAGATGTGAATACCGGACCGACACGAAAGTAACTGGCGAGCGCATCTTTTCTAATCACGAGCCACGCTCGACGCTGATGATGGAATCTCTAATATTGAGTACTATGGCGCGGATTTGTTTAGTTTACCCTGAATGTTTACTTTTCCTATTAAAAAAATATTTGTAGACCGTAAAGGTTAGCGAATTTCAGTAGGGTGGGATAAAGGTGCCATCATTCGTCCGGAAAGAGGCTATAAATACTTTAATCCTGTCGGATTCCTTATTAAACGGATTACTTGAACAATAATTTTAAAAATGCGTAACTGTTACGTACAACATTTTCATAAAATAAATGAGTTTAATCATTTCTAGCTCCAAACCAAATGCAATAACGAACTACGTAAACAAACTATTGGCAGCATAAACTCCTACTGAGTCGAAGTTGGCTGCATTATCTGATAGCTCGCAATCTCAATTATTGTAGCTGACGATTTCTGCACGTTCATCACAAAATATGACTTAAAATACGGGTGAAGAATTACCCTGAGCATGGTACGACTGCAGGATAGCTAAGTAGTTAGAGCATTGGCGTACTAATCCAAAGGTCCAGAATTCGATTCCCGTGTCCAGGTGCTATTTTTAAATTTAAAGAATACTATTCAAATAAAGTCAACATGTGCTCAATTTGGATAAATAGAAATTAGGCAAGCAAACACAACTTTTTATACAATTTTAGTAACTCTCAGGCAAAATATTTGGTAGAAATGGGTAGACACCAACTAAAGCGTCATTATCATCTTATCTGGCTAACCGGTGACATAGAGGTCAGGATTCGTACCTCGGACAGGTGTACTGAGAGCTATATCTGAAATGGTTTCTCACTTATCATACTCGTAAACGATGGTACATTTTCTCTAAATTCTACCTTCCTCACACCTGTCCAGTCACTGTAAATAGGTGAATAGCCTAGATGGGTATTAAGACGCAATGCAATTAAATGTAACGGGTAGAGCTCTGAAAAGACTCCGGAAAAACACCTGCTCTCCAAATAAATTTTTGCTATAGTTTATTCAAACATTTCTTATGCAGACCTCCATAAGGTGCAATGGTTCAATGTAAATTAGTCTCATGAAACAATAAAATTAAAACTAACCATTTAATTATATGCCTACCAATTTCATTTTGATTAACTAGGCAATTTTAAGTAATAAAAGATCTGTCAGAGATGGTCAAATAGTTTGTCCGGAAAGACTGTACTCCTCTTTACACTTTAGTCACCATTCTAGGTAGGTGGACTTTTCTAAATTTTTATAATGTTGAGTGTACAGAAAAAGCTGATTGAAGAATTGTAAATTTGTGTATGAGTATGCTGACTTTATTAACTTCAATAAATATATGGACAAATTTGTCAACGCTAAGTGATTGACTTTACATATCATATGTATTTCCCCTTCATGTACAGTTATATTTTTTTAAATAAAGAAGGAACGCATGAAAAGTTGACTACTATGTTAGGCTTATACATCAAAGTAATATACGAATGATTTATTCATGTTTTGATCATTTAATTTATTAAGACAAACATGATTTTTGGAAAAAAAATTGTAATTTTTGATTATTAAAAAACTGTTAAAATTAGTATTACTGTTAATTTCTAAAAATTTAGATTTAAAAAAATGTGCTTACTGTTTTAAATGCATTGATAAAATGATTTATTAAAAAAAATCATCACGTGTACTCTTGAACATTTAATTCAGTTCTAAGTAGATATACTTGTGAAAAAAAATATTCCCAGAGAAATGTATTAATTCAGAATAACAAGACATGCGAGATTAATTATTCAATATGCCGTCAAATAATTGTTTGGTTAAGCTACTAGGTGTATGTTTAGCTTATGACTGGCTGAGTCATCAAGGACAATAACAACATTTTCTCCTCCACTGCTGTACGTTATTTTAAGGTGCAAATTTCTGATTAAACTTTCATAGAAATTATCAAATATCAACACTGGTAAGTTTGTCGAAATTGATTTGAGTATATTCCTTAAATGTATTTAAATACAAAGGTATATATACAAACCATTATTTCCTGTGAACTAATATATTTTCTAATATATTATTGTAAATACTTTAAAATATATAAAAGGGAACTTCAATTATAATGCAAATAACAGAAAAGAGTTTATTCTTGTTTGACATAGTTCTACCGTGTGTCGACAGATGTCCTTCCTGTCGGAATCCACGACGTCAAGAGATGTCGCCCTTGAACAGATAGCGGAGCAGTGCTTGCACCCTTCTCAAGGTATTGGGGCAGAATTTAGACCACCCAAACAAGAACGTGTATACGACTGTCTTTCAGGCAAGGTACAGTGGTACAACCCATTTATGTTAGTGTTAACCTTAAATTACCGTTTTAACGGTGAGATGTCTGTGTTTGGTGGTCTTTAGTCTTGTGGTTAGTAAGGCTTTAAGAGTCTGATTAATATAATGTAGATAAAGAACGCATCCAATACATTAATATTTCACATCGCCTGAAAGTGGCGATACTCATACTAAATACTTTATATGAATACACATGTATACAAGATGCTCAGAAGCTCATAGCCCAAACTGTACATATAACTTGTTTGAACTAGAAGTAATATAAAATCCTTTACACTTTCACCCAGAAACCCATGCTAATACCATTAAATTTTGTCCAAATTTCAGCGTAAAGCACCTGGATAGCAAAGCTGTTCAAACATGCATGTACAACAGGTTGCATAGGAGCTAGGCCCACGGCACTACACATGTAGTAATGTCAAGCAATTTCTGTGATGTAGGACCGTTAATGATGACCCTCAGAACATATTCGCATTTCTAGATGGACTGGTGGGCTGTTTAATATTAATTGTAGTATTTTCTGCAGCCGTGCTCCAAGATGTCGAGGTGTGTAGTGCCACGCGCCTACCTCCTATGCAACGTGTTGTACACGCATGCTTGAATAGCTTTGCTATCCCAACGCTGAAATTTGGACACAATTTAATGGTACTAGCATGGTTTTCCAGATGTAAGTGTAGGGATTTTGTATTACTTTTGGTTCGAACAAGCTATATGTGCCGTTTGGGATATGAGTTTTGAGCACCCTGTGTGTGTGTGTATGTGTGTGTGTGTGTACATATTAGGGGGGGGGGGGGGGGGAGGTGCTTATATCAAGAGCCCTCTGGGGCTGGTGTAATGAGAGATGTATCATTGTTTGAATAAGTTTTTGTAAAATTTATTTTGGAGGTTTTTGATCGTTGAATAAATATTCTTTCAAATTAACTAAAGAACTCATACAGCTCAGACAATGACATATCGGCATTGAGAACATGAAAGGAAGCATTCTTTTCTTGACTGATTGTGATTGCATAAAAAATGTATAACCCTACATTATAACCTAAACTATAATCAAACCAAGTAAGTTAATCTGGCTACCTTTGAGGTTGAAAGGAGGCTACATTTAGTTTATATTCTTTGCTAACTACAAAGTGTTTAAAAAAATAATAATATTACTACTTATCGATCATATGAATGAGCATTTGAAACGGTAAATTTATTTGTTTGTAATTATTCGTCACAACAGGCAGTGTGGGACTGGCATCAAAATCTATAGAAAAAAACCAGGAACAATCTTTTTACTGTGAGAATTTTCAATAATCCCCCAGGTATTTTTAAAATTTTTATTCATACCTTCTCGTAATATAATTATAATAATTGTGATTTTCTGATTTTTTCTTTATATATATATATATATATATATATTTATCTTAGTGTGGCGTGAATATGGCCGCCCTGGCAGCACGTTCGTTTTAGTTGCTGTTATCCGGGGATATTAACTATTTAAGGTGGTTCCCTGGTAGTTTACATCTTAAGAAAAAACTAAACATATCGGAAATTTAATATTTGCATTATTTTATTACTTACCTTATTTAGCAGTCATTTTCTATCGTGGTTTCCTTTTCGGTTTATTTTCAGTAATTATAAATTTATTTTATGGGATCCATCTTGATTAGTTAAGTAGTTCGCGAACCCGCCACACGAGCGTGTTGCTAAGCGAGCATTTCTGCCGCGTGATGGTAGAGGTAGAAAATATATATATATATATATATATATATTTTTTTGTGTGTGTTTTGGTGGGCAGTATTTTTGATCTGAAGGAAGGCTTTAAATGTTTTGTAGTTGTTTATGAAATCAGGATTTTGTTATTGTTAGTTTTAAGAATTTTTCCTATGTTTGTACTTGTTTGATAAGAAAGCCTATTGTAAATTTAATATTTTGGCGGGAAACTTGCCGCCTATTTCGGGCAACTTTGGAGAATTTCTGGGAACATGTGGAGAAAAAAGCGGGATAGGCGGGAAGATTCCTGCAAGGATAGGGTAGAGCGGTCAAAGTTACGGCGGTGAGCGGATGTTCCGTGAGGGAGCTCCGAGTTTCTTCTTGTGGAAATAACTTCGGAGTAATAAATTTGCCTTCGAGAATATGAAGATAAGACCGCACACGTGTGCCTCAGCTCTAGCAGAAGTAGAATTTACACCCGGCAAAGTTCGGCAGGGCTAGGCTCCATTTCAATGTGAGAAGATTCAACTACTTTTGGTACGGTGAGCCCATTCATCTCTCTGGGGTTAGCCAAGGCGCTATTTTTTTTTCCTAAGAACTGCATTTCTTTTTTACTCAAGAAAAATTCAGTCATATTCGTGGGTGAATTTCGTGAACCCCCCACATATATATATACCTATATATAACGACTATTTTTTCTTAACTGTTTACGGCCCTATAAGAGTGCTCAAGACTCGGGACCGCTATTCACCATAACATAACTTCCCAGATCAGAACTTCGTGAGGACCATTTGTGTTGTCATTTAAAAAAAAATATTATATCTTTGTTTTATGTATAAACATTTTGTAGGGTGCTTAGATTGTACTATACCATCTCACAAGGTTTTTTTTATCAATATGTACAGGGGTGAAAAGTATTGTATATACTACTGTTGTTTAAAAATACTTTTCGACCCGATAGGTAGGAAGCTTGGGTTTTTTTTCTTATTATGAGAACTAAAGAAGGGAACTCAGGAAATAAATAATTTGTTTCTTTATTTTATTGTTTCAAGTACATTTTATTTTCTTAATTTTATCTATCCACAGATCACCATGTTTCTTGTGTTTTCCTTTTTTTTTTTTTTTCTAAGTACCTGCACCATACTAATACCCTCTAAGTAGGACAAATTATGATTTATTTTTTTGTGCTATAATAGTTAAAGTTAGGTTCCATTTTGTAGGAGAGTGTTGGATACAAGTTTTTTTTTTCTCTCGTGCTCTACCGCTCAGCTATAGCTGATAGATGTATGTGCCAGCAAACTGGAACAGCTGGTTTTTTTTTGTCAGATAAGGTTGTTCATGCTGTTAGTACCGGCTGAGGTTTCATCCAAACATTCCACCACATTACCACCCAGAAGAAATTTCCCCGAACTTATTTTTATCTATATTTTGTTTAACCAAAGTCCTTATGTATATTTAGGGATGGGTTGTAACTCTTGTAACTCGGCCGGTTTTGTTAAAGTGGCTTCTCAACGTGGGGTTTTTCGTATGTATGTGGGTGGATTGTGCTTGATTAGGATAGTGCGGTTCCAAAACCATCTTATGGGGTGATTTTGGGAATGAGCAAAGGTAGGAATTATTTTTTGAATAGCTTGGACAAGCTAAGGGATTCAAACATGGCTCAAACCCCAGAACAAGAGGCATTGTTGGACCGGGGGGAAATGGAACAGGTGGTTCGAGTCCCCAATGCTTTCAGTGAAATAGAGAGTGAGCCGACAGAGCAGGGACTGTTTACTCCAAGTAAGACCATACCAGGACAGACTACCCACTCAACAACCCCAACCCAGAACGTGACGGAACCTACTGCAAACATACTAGCGGAAATAATTTCTTCGTTGCAACAACTGACAACCAGCCAAATACAGCTCGCGGCCAACCAACAACAGACAGGAGATGACATTCGGACGTACATTTGTGACTTGACCAACTCTTTAAGGGTGGAATTTACCAATGAGTTGGAGAAGATGAGGAAAGACTTCAAGGGTAGAATGGAATACTCCCAGAGGACATTCACTCAGGGTCTGTCTCAGGTTAAGCAGGAAATGGAGACATCACAAGCTGCTATGACTGCCGTTTTGGAGTCAAACCACAGATCGGTTGAACTCCGGATCAAACAACATGACGTCCGGATTGAGGAAGGATTACGGTCCGTAAACGGAGAGATCCGAGCAGTGAGGGAGACCAAGAGGGAAAGCGTACAAGGGGTAAATGACGTAGTTGCTACACTGCGGAGCGAGAATAGAGACTTGGTTCGAGCCCAAGCTAATTTGGAGGGGCGTGTCAGCAATACGGCAGAGGCAATAAAGGCTATGCAAGGACAGGTACAGAGCATTGCGATTCGGACTCTACCTCTCAGCACTAGCTGTCCTGAATTAGTCACCCCAGCACTGATGACATTGTTGGGCGAGCGTACACTCGAAAGCCAGTTGCCCAAGTTCCAACGACAGAGTCACCGAGGACCCGTAAGACATCTTGAGGGCCTGTAAGAGCTATTTGAAGGTCATCAATTATCTGACCGGAACAAAGTGAGGCATGTGGGTAACTCACTCGTGGGGAACGCAGCGCCATGGTGGACAGTCAATAAAAATGGTATAACAAGCTGGAGTGATTTTAAGGTCAAGTTCTTGGCAATGTTTTGGTCAGCCGAGATACAGGGTCAAATGAGAGCCAAGCTCCATGCGTCCCGCTACACAGAATCTACAGGTACTTTGGAGAAATACCTTGCTGATATTTACTCAAAGAGCCGGGATTTTGAATCACCCATAACGGAATCAGAGCTCATTTATATGGTGACTCAACAATTGCCCCTCAGGCTCCGAGAAATGCTGATAGGTGCTAGCTACAGAACCTTAGAGGAGTTTAGAGCAGGCTTGCTCAGAGTGGACGCTTTGGAGGCCGACAGGAGACGGGACCGCAACGCAGCACCTAGGTCACTACCTCAGGGGTTCGCAAACAGGGATAGAACGGTTGAGTACTCCCCCCGTCCAGGTGATAATTGGAGAAGGGAGCGAGGGTATAGGGAAACCCCAAATAGGTCTGGGAATGGCCAGAATCCCCAAGGTCACTATGATAGAGGTCACCCTAACAATAGGTCACCTTATGTAAGAGCAGGGGAGTGGAGACCACATAGTAATCGGGACCAACCCTATAGAAGAGGGGAGGGGCAAGGTTCTGATAGAAGGCCCTCAAGGGGTCTCCCAGACAACTCATCCTACACCAGAGGAAATCCTAATGTGGGAAATGGCCATGCACCCAGACGGGACCAAAACCCCCCACATTTTGACATCAATGCCATAGTGAGGAAGGGGGAAAACTGAAGACCTGTGACTCGGACAACCCAGCGGGGAAGCAGGTTCTGCAAGAACTGGGACATAACATTGAAGGAATAGTAGGTCGTGGTACCCTTGGTATGGACTTGAGAGAGGCGTTGTTGGAGGAAGATGAAGTGAGTTGTCCACCGGAGATCCCCCACTGCCCTGAGCTAACACTGGAGGTGGAAGGAATAGCACTTAAATGCCTACTCGATTCGGGGGCAGAAATTAGTTGCATCTCCGAGGAGGTGGCGAAGCGGTTGAAGACGACAGGAAGGCCCATTCCCACTTTCCCAGTCCCAATGATGAAGTTTTTGGGGGTAACGAGCAGGAAGAGCCCACCTATACGTCCTCAAATGTTAATTTTAATAATGTTGCGGGGAAGGAACACTAAAGCTAGGTGCCTAGTAGTAAAGGGCCTAGTTAAACCTGTCATATTAGGGATTGATTACTTAACAGAAGAGAGGATTATTTTGGACTTTACACAGCGAAAGGTTTATGAAGGCTACCAGGAAGACAGGGAAAAGGGGAATTTGGTGACCGAAGATTGTGATTGGTCCGTAAATGTAGACAAATAAGTAGTTGCAGCACTAAGTTTTCAACAATCCACAAATAAAATTAAACCTCTCATTTCAAGAACAACTACCATGCAAGGATGTACCACTTTACACGCTCAAAGCGAGTTTGAGAAAATGGTCATGGAGCTATAACACCTTGACTCGAGACAGAAACATGACCTACTGCGAGTCTTATGGAGATGTCGGGAAGCGTTTTCCGAGCGACTGGGATTGAATAATCTATATCAAGCAGAAATTCCACTAACCGAACAGAAGGGTTATTTTTATGCTAGCTATCCACTGCCTAAGGCATACGTAGCTGAGCTGGACAAACAAATACAGACTATGGTTGACTACGGTATCATTAGTCGTGGTTCGAGCCCCTACGTCAATCCTCTTGTGTGTGTTATTAAAAAAGACAAGACGGTTAGACTGTGCCTCGATGCCAGGAAGTTGAACACTCTCATTCAAAAGGACTATGAATCTCCAACTAATATATCAGACATGTTGCAAGAGGTTCGAGAAGTCAAGTTCTTGTCCACAGTTGACTTGACACAGGGATATTTTCAATTTAGTTTGAAACCTGAAGTTAGGCCTTACACTGCATTCTTGTACCGTTCGCGCCAGTATTTGTTCAACGTACTGCTATTTGGGCTCCGAAATGCCGTAGCAGAGTTTACTCGTTTTATGGACTTTGTCTTAGGACCATAATGTCAAGATTTCGCAAGAGCTTACGTGAATGACATCCTGATTACATCGGCTACTTTCGAGGACCATTTGGTACATTTAGAACACACTTTCAAGCGCATAATTGAGTGTGGCATGACCCTGAAATTAAAAAAAAATCATTGTTTTGTAGGACGGAAGTACCATTTCTAGGCCACATATTGACTTGTAATGGTGTTAAAATGGACAGAGAAAAGCTCAAAATTATATATGATTTCCAACCCCCCACTTCCAAAACTGGAGTTAAAGTTTTTCTCGGACTAATTGGGTTCTATCGGGGGAACACGAGTAAACTAGCTGAAAAGGGAGCCCCGTTAACTGATCTACTTAAGAAGGGTGCCTTGTGGAGGTGGAGCGCCATCGAAGAAGCTGCTTTCCAAGCTGTGAAGAATCTCTTCATAGAAACCAGGACATTTATACAGCCCATCATGGGAGAAACTTTCTTCGTCACCACAGATGCTAGCGATTATGCACTGGGAGCCACGATCAGCCAACTTGACTCCAGTGGGCAGCAACAGTATATCGCTATGAACAGCAGGAAGCTGAACTCTGCAGAACGGCGGTATATTGTAACCGAAAAGAAGTGTCTTTCAATAGTTTGGACCCTACAGCATTTCCGTAGTCTACTGCTAGGACAGAAGATCGTCATACTTTCTAATCACCGGGCCCTAACTTTCTTGAACACTTGCCGTCTCAAGAATGACCGACTAGCACGTTGGACTTTAGTAATACAGGAGTTTGGTTTGGAGTTGGAATACTTACCCAGTAAAGACAATCAGCAAGCCAACACTTTAAGTCGCTACCCCATCAACGTTGATGGACAGCCCGAACGGGAACCATCAAGAACTCACGACAGTTTCTTGGTACTCCCGGCCATGTTAGAAGGGGAAGCCTGGAAGGACAATTATGTGACATAAAGAACCTCCAGAGACAAGACCCTGATACGCTACAGATCCTACAGCAGCTAGAAACCCCAAATTCTAAGGACAGTACAGACAACCTAATAAAATTGTCAAGAAAATATGCCATCAGCCAAGGTATCCTTTAAAAGAGGAGTACTTCAGAGCACCCTTTGGACCATACGGGGCAAGTCTATATGCCCTCCATGCTGAGAGAAAGGTTAGTCCTACATGCGCATCTGAAGTTGGGACACTTCGGTTCTTTCAAAGTTTATCATTTTCTCAGGCGCTATGTGTTTTGGCCTGGTTTGCACTCGGATTTTCAATGGTTATTGCGAAAGTGTGAATTGTGTCAGAAAAACAAGCATTCTAATGTAATATATGAAGGGGAATATTAGGCCATTATTCCGTCCGGGCCCTATCAGCTTGTGGCCGTTGACCTTTTCGGACCTCTTCCCAAGGCTACCAGAGGCCTGACATACATTTTTTCGATGGTAGATGTGTTCTCTAAACTCTACAGACTATTCAGTTTAAGGACCGCCACTGCAGACGCCTGTCTAAGCAGAGTTCAAGCATACACTCAGAGTATTGGTACTCCTAAGCAGACCCTCAGCAACCACGGGAGTCAATTTACAGCTAAGAAGTGGACACGTGAATTAAGTGCGATAGGGGTACAAGCCACTTAAAGCTCCATTAGGCATCCTGTCTCCAACCCATGCTAGAGGGATATGAAGGAAATAGGTCGATTCCTTCGCTGCTACTGTTCTAGGAAGCATACCACCTGGCCAAATTATGTACCTCTCCTGGAGGAGTTGCTTAATACCCTAACTCACATTTCTACCCTGCTTACCCCTTTTGAGGTTCATTTCGGGAAGCGGAAGGAGACATTCTTGGACCGCCATTTTCAGGAGACTGGATTGTCAGATTAGAGACCCAGTACAGAGCCCTCAGAAGTTGTGTTGCAGATACTATGGAAGAGAGCTTCCAGATACCTACAGAAGACAGTGGCAGCTCGGCTGAAACAGCAAAAAAAAGCTCCAATACCTTGGATAGTGGGTGATAAAGTGTTACTACGCGAAAACCCAGTCTCCGATTATTTCAGCAAAGAGACCAAGAAGTTGTTCCCTTTGTATTCAGGTCCTTACTGGATCAGTAGAATCATAAACAGAAATGCATTTGAGCTGATCGAGCTAGAAGATGATTCTATAAAGGGAGTTTTTAATGCTACGCTGCATAAAAAGTGGCTTGAATAAATAACTTTTGTTTTGGGATATGCCTATATATGTAACGGCTATATATATATATATATTTAAAAAAAATAGGAAGAAAACGTAAGAGGTACAGCTAGATTTGTTATAGCCCATCCCACTTAAGTGTACTACACTGGTAGAGAATCTACGGGGCTACACACAAGTAAATTATCTACAGGAAGACTTTCAGTTTATAAGTTCAAGCAGAATATTTTTATTTTTGTTGTTTTTGTATTTAAAAAAAAAGTGGATTTTGGTTTAATGTAGTTTTATTGTCCAGCTCCAGTCGTCACGAATCGAGGAGTGAAAAGTTTTTTCTTTATTTTTTTCTTCATTATATCTGTAAGAAAGAAGTTGACCTGAAGTCAAGGTCAACAGTGGGAAGAGAAGAAATAAGAGTATATGGGAAACTTGTTTCCCTCATCTATGTTCCAAGCATAATTTTTGGGAGTGGTTTGTTGGTTTTTCTATGGGAAAACACTTTGGGTATGGTACTCTACCTCATCCAGTTATATCGTGAGAAGTTTTAGAAGTGATGAATTAGGTTGAGTGGGAAGTGATTTTTTTAAATTGTATTTGTGTCTTTTGTGAAGTTGAGTCACTTGGTGCTGGTGACCGAAGCTTGTAGAACTTGTGGACCTTGCTGTGGTTCGTTTTAACAGACTGGACGAGACGGCGACCTTGACAACTGGTGTACAGTATAGTATAGTTTTGGGTTGCTTTGTCATATTGTTCATTTTATCTTTACATGTTTTTTTATATTTTTTTTGGTACATAAATGATCTTGGAGTTTTGTTTTATTTTATTTTTGTTTTTATTACGTTTTTAGATATTGTTTTAGTACTAAATTTTTATATAATGCAGGTTACTATTTAGTATCTGGTTTAGTTAGTCACGCCTTTTGTTTTTGATTAATTGTATTTTGTATTCTTACTCTTAATTTTGGGTTTTAACCTCTAAATTTGTTTGTCTTTATTTAAGAGCCTAGCAGGTGTGTTTATATTAGTTCAGGCACTGGGGCTAGGGATACCTTAGTTGTGTGTGTGAACGCAAGTCTTATGTAGATTTAGTGGATAGGCCAAGCCCACGTTTGAAATAAATGAGGTCGTCTTGTTATGAATAGCTGAAACAACCTTATCTGCGCAGAGGCAGCTGTGTCCAATATGTGTTTATTTTGTTGTAAAAAAACTATTATTTAGATATTGAAGTGATATGTTTAACCGCAGGATTTAATAAGGAAGCTATTATGAGGAGTCTTATTAACAGAGTTAATTTCTATGGCAAATGTTTTACAATTATTTCATATAAAATGAGTTTGTAACTATAATGTGACATTTGTTTGTGTTTTGCTAGGCTAAGCAAGCCAACTACTTGTTGGGTTGATTATGTTAAAGAGGAGAGTTAAGAGACTATTTAGAGGATTATAATTATAAACCAAGGTATAAAGTATATAATGAATATATTTTACCATGTACTGACATGTTTGGTGAAAATCATCTAATTCTAGGCCTAAC
Source organism: Timema podura (assembly GCA_033556935.1). Taxonomy (NCBI): domain Eukaryota; kingdom Metazoa; phylum Arthropoda; class Insecta; order Phasmatodea; family Timematidae; genus Timema; species Timema podura. The sequence continues at coordinate 59,181,717 of JAVRXN010000014.1, forward strand.
TGTAATGTTGGCGTTTCCATTCTGTAAAGTAGGCCAATCCAAGGTGGATGTGTTTATAGCAGTTTATTAAGTATTAATCAAGAAAGGACAAGCAACATGACACTGGGTGTAATTATTTAAGAATTTTGAAGTATTTTATATATAAAAAGGTGTTTGATACTCTACCATTTGGGAAGTCTTGGTCCGACCAGGTATGATGTGTTATGCCGATCATTGATATTGATAGCGATAAGCAGGAAGGACAGAGTTTCGTTTTACCTGTAAATATAATTTGTTACTCTACATAATTCAGTAAAAGTAAGACAAAACAAAGGAGAAACTTTTGTTACTGAAATGTGTATAATATACACATTTCAGTAACAAAAACTTAACATATTATGTTTGTAAATAGTTTTGACTCTGATTATTTCCATGATATATAGTGGTACCAACATAGTATTTGTAACTGTCTAGGGAATTATCAAAAATTCCTTAACTTTCTTAGAATCACGTAGGAACAGATTTTAACGTGGTATAAACTTACCCTACGAGATTACGGGGCACTGTGAGAATTTTCAATAATCCCCCAGGTATTTTTTAAATTTTTATTCCTACCTTCTCGTAATCTAATTATAATAATTGTGATTTTCTGATTTTTTCTTTATATATAATATATATCTTAGTGTGGTGTGAGTAATGGCCGCCCTAGCAGCACTTTCGTTTTAGATGCTGTTACCCGGGTATATTAACTATTTAAGGTGTTTCCCTGGTAGTTTACATCTTTGGAAAAAACTACACATATCGGATATTTAATATTTGCATTATTTTATTACTTACCTTATTTAGCAGTCATTTTCTATCGTGGTTTCCTTTTCGGTTTATTTTCATTAATTATAAATTTATTTTATGGGATCCATCTTTATTAGTTAAGTAGTTCGTGAACCCGCCACACGAGCTTGTTGCTAGGTGAGCATTTCTGCCGCGTGATGGTAGAAGGAGATTTTTTTTTGTGTTGGCGGGCAGTATTTTTGATCTGGAGGAAGGCTTTAAATGTTTTGTAGTTGTTTATGAAATCAGGATTTTGTTATTGTTAGTTTTAAGAATTTTTCCTATGTTTGTACTTGTTTGATAAGAAAGCTTATTGTAAATTTAATATTTTTGCGGGAAACTTGCCGCCTATTTCGGGCAACTTTGGAGAATTTCTGGGAAGATGCGGAGAAAAAAGCGGGATAGGTGGGAAGATTTCTGCAAGGATAGAGTAGAGCGGTCAAAGTTACGGTGGTGAGCGGAGGTTCCGTGAGGGAGCTCCGAGTTTCTTCTTGTGGAAAGAACTTCGCAGCAATAATTTGCCTTCGAGAATATGAAGATAAGACCGCACGCGTGTGCCTCAGCTCTGGCAGAAGTAAAATTTACACCCGGCAAAGTCAGGTCAGGGCTAGGCTCCATTTCAACGTGAGAAGATTCAACTACTTTTGGTACGGTGAGCCCATTCATTGCTCTGGGGTTAGCCAAGGTGCTATTTTTTTTTCCTAAGAACTAACTGTATTTTTTTTTACTCAAGAAAAATTCAGTCATATTCATGGGTGAATTTCGTGAACCCCGCACACATATATATATGTATATTATATATAACGACTTTTTTAAAACTGTTTACGGCCCTATAAGAGTGCCCAAGACTCGTGACCGTTATTCACCGTAACTTCCCAGATCAGAACTTCGTGAGGACCATTTGTGTTGTCATTTTTTAAAAATATTATATCTTTGTTTTATGTCTAAACATTTTGTAGGGTGCTTAGATTGTACTATACCATCTCACAAGGTTTTTTTTTATCAATATGTACAGGAGTGAAAAATATTGTAAATACTAATGTTGTTTAATACTGGTCGACCCGATAAGTAGGGAGCTTGGTTTTTTTTTTCTGATTATGAGAACTAAAGAAGGGAACTCAGGAAATAAATAATTTGTTTCTTTATTTTATTGTTTCAAGTACATTTTATTTTCTTAATTTTATCTATCCACAGATCAGCATGTTTCATGTGTTTTCCTTGTTTTGTTTTTGTGTAAGTGCCTGTACCATACTGATACCCTCTAAGTAGGACAAATTATGATTAATTTTTTTGTGCTATAATAGTTAAAGTTAGGTTCCATTTTGTAAGAGAGTGTTGGATACAAGTTTTTTTTTCTCTCCTGCTCTACCGCTCAGCTATAGCTGATAGATGTATGTGCCAGCAAACTGGAACAGCTGGTTTTTTTTTGTCAGGTAAGGTTGTTCATGCTGTTAGTACCGGCCATTGATCTCTATAGTATAACTGGATGGACATACACATGCACATTCCAAGGACAAAAGCGTGACGCTCAAGTGTATCGTCTGCTACACTGAGGGGGGGAAAGCTTTAACGGTTTCTTTAAATGTTCTTATGCGAAAACATGTCTCTGATGAATAAAAGTGTTATTGTTTGAAAATAGTGAAGTATTATACCATACTTTCCTGAAGAAACATTTACATTAAAGGATATACAATCCAGTTTTACAAGTAATTCTGTACAAATACGAATAAAACCTTAGATATTTCAATTTTTATGTAGTTATCATCAATGTTGTTTACAGTCTGCCACGACAACACTTATATTTAAAGTTGGTTATTAGCTTGTTTATTGGTTTCAGAAACCATATTTTATTGAAAGTTCGATAAATATAATGAACAAGGTATCTTAAAAATTGTTTACTCTGTTTGAATGACAAACTTTGAATAGTTGCCATGCATTCAAACTATCACTTAGGTTATAGGCTTGTAGAAAGTATTATTGTAATAATACCTGTTTATTTAAGTTGGCTCATATCTTTCAGAAACCATATTTGTTGACATTTCGATAACTATAATGAAACAAGTTAGCTAAAAACTGTATTACATTTGTTTGAATGATACACTTTGTGTAGAAGTCTTACGTTCAAATGATAGTTTAGGTTATTGGCTTGTAGAAAGTTCAGTATCTACTAAACCCTGATTTTAGTAATAATCCCAATGTGTAAGGCTTTATTTCGTACCAGAATACTATCATATATATAATATTTTGGTTTGATGAACGGCAATTTAGAACAGAAGTAGAAATTTCCTTCTGGAAGGTCTTTTATCCTAACTAAACACAAATATATGGTAGGATTCTGGTACGAGATAAAGCCTTATAAGTAAGCTTCCTTCAAAAATCATCGTACATAAAAGGCTACATCAACTTATTTAAATAAAAAACTAACCAGTTTTGAACTTTTATATGCTCTTCAAAGCTTTAACTAACATATTTATTTAATTTAACCACTCTCACATTGATGTATCTCATATATTCAATCAAATTAATGAACGATGTCAAAATGCCACATTGCATTGTATGGGTGAAAGAGAGAAAGAGATACCCGAAAGTTTCCTTTTCTCTTACCCAATGGTATGCAGACGACAGCTCGAAAATTTCAGCCCCATATGTCCATCCAGTTATAGTATAGAGATCAATGGTACCGGCTGAGGTTTCATCCAAACATTCCACCACATTACCACCCAGAAGAAATTTCCCCGAACTTGTTTATATATATATATATATATATATATATATATATATATATATATATATATATATATATATATATATATATATATATATATATTGTGTAACCAAAGTCCTTATGTATATTTAGGGAGGGGTTGTAACTCTTGTAACTCGGCCAGTTTTGTTCATTTACTTGGCTATGTAATAATTTGTTTGTATTTAAAACCTCAAAATAAAGACATTAATACAATTATATTTTATGTTGCCATGCAAATAAACCTAAATATTTACGGCACTATTACTTCTTATATTTGTTTTATGGAGTTTAATTACTTTTCTATCGACATTTTGAACATTTAAACCAGCCAAGTAGTTCTTGAGATCCCTATAATAACGCATTTCTATTGTATGTACCATTCAGATGATTTTTTTATATTTGATGATGAGCTATATAAGTTGAAATTTGAGGCACTTTCATAATACTCACTCAACAGTGTCACTAAAATCCAAACCTTAAAAAATAAAATAAACAGGAATAAATAAATAATGGTGTATATATTTATATAAATCTCTAAGGAAGATTTTTCGTACTTACTGATGAGATAGATATGTGAAATTGAGGTGAATGGTATAAGAACAACTTAACAGGTGTGCAAAAATCTTAAATAGTAAAAATACTTTAGTAAAACAAAACACGTGGTAAAGTTATTCATTAAAGTTTTTCATATGTTATTAATCACAAGCTAACCAAATTTTACTAAACCTAACCTTCCATGCGTTTACCAATTGAAGTTTTTGTTTTTTAGGCTAGGTAATTTTGCTACGATCAGTCTGACAGACTTTAAACCAAGCTTCCAGAAAAAGAGGCCTTTTTAGAAACTCCACCACCACTTGCAGAGCTGGACAAAATCACTCAAAACCATCCTGGAGTTGAGACCCTTGGTGATTTTCAAAAGCTGTGACATGCGTCGATATAGCACAGAACATTTTTTATCTATTCAGCAGCTGCTGAGGAGGCATGGGGCACAAGGGGATTCGACACCTTCCTCCAAAAGTATGATTAGTAATTTTGTATTCCTTTCATTGAGAGTTACTAACTTATTAATTCTAATTCTATAATCTATTTTACAACCCTGTTGATCTTTAAAATTTGTTTTTGTAATCAATCTATTGTATCCAAGTTTTGTAACTAATATTTTAATATGCTATATATGTATTTTATACTTGTCGTCAATCCATGTTTTAATTCAGTGGATGATATTATATCAATTTATTAAAATAATTTTTTATATATGACATTTTTTTGCTCATTGAAATCAAAATATAATCAATCTTTTGAATATTATAGTCACTTAATTCATCTACCAATTTTAAAAATATCTTATTCGTTAAGTTATAAATCTATACATTTATTAAAGCTATTCCTTAATTCTCTAAGTCTTAACCTTAATTACTACCACTCCTTACTTTAAACTACTTTAGAATGTTTTCTAAAATGTCATTATCATAAACTTTACAAATTAGTGTATGCAAAAAGTCTATCTCAATCTATTAATTTCGTACACTCTCTTATGTCAACTCTGCTGTATAAGCATTACAGCATTACAGCATCCATTATAACACTGAAGTAACCTAGTGGCGCTACCGCGGCTAGGAAGTAATGTTATTGATTGTGGCTCGAAAGTGATCCATGTGAAAAGAACCTGAGGTCGTGGATAGGTGTTTTTGTTCATTCCGGATCATTTCCAGCCCAGTATGTTTCAGGACTTGGGCTGCCAGTGGCAGGGTAATAGATCCGAGCTATGGAGGCATCTGTGCTTCAGGCCGACGAATCACAACTTCACCATCAAAGCCAAGACTGTTATCCTCTTTTATGCCATGAACGAACTTTTCTGGTACCACTTTCACCAGGACTGCAAGAGGTACTGTACTCCGTGGAAGATACTCAGTGAAAATATATTAAAATTATTTAACTATATCATATCAATTTACCTTATTTATTGACCACCTTTAAAATAAGATATCCAGAATTAATTTCTTCAATTTTCAGTAGGCCACACAGCAATAATTTACCATTTTGTCTACATAACGGGTTATTCAGATCTCCAAATAAAAAATTATATAATTTGAAAGGGGTGAGAAGACAAGTATTTCCACGTAATGAACTTGGGGTAACGACTCCTAATGGGGGTGCTATGATACGCTAAATTTGGCGTTGTGTGTACCTGGGGGGTAGGCAACTCATAAATCTTCAGGACATACAAAGTTGAGTGTGGTGTAAATTATGACTAGCAGCAGCCATTTAATTACCTTTAATGTCCGTTCATGTTGACAGTCAAAAGTGCAATGCCGCTCTGCTGGGTTGACATCATCGTTTGTGTCGGGGGGGAAGGGTGGTTATTTAGGGTTTCCTGTGTTGGTTTGATTAGCGTGCTGCAAGTGTTGCCTTTACCCAAGTGCATACAGATCCAACATCGTCGACGTCTCATAGCATTGCCATATGGTGTCAATGACCCAAGTCCGTTTCCTGGAAGTTCTCGTATTGTCTTAAGACTGCTACACTCCACTTCACCCAGCAGGGAAATACATTTAACTTGACGGATTAGACTATGACCATGTTTAATAAGCTGCGCCATAGCGGAACCATGGAAGATAATCTTGATACCTTTCATGATAAACAGAGTGTACATTTAGTGTAAGAAACATTAAGGGTTTTGTTAAAAATAATATATTTTGAAACATCTTCTAATGTACCCCTACAGAACTTATTGTGTGGCATAATCCTACCCTATTCATACTATTCAAATAAATACATTATTAATAAGGACTGACTTTTATTTTTATACCTCCAAGTAATTAAAGTCACTCATTTCCTCAAAATTTATCAAATTTAAATTACAATAAATGGTTTTGTGTTGAAACATCTTGTAAACCCTCCTTTGTTTATTTTTATACCCATAAATAACAGCCAGGTTGATTACAAGAGAGTTTTATTTATTATTCAACAAATGACAATACTCGTAGAGAGAGAGAGAGAGAGAGAGAAAGAGAGAGAGAGAGAAACATGCCTAGCGTTAGGCGCTGAAATCATACACAATGGTCATTTCAAAACAATACCCCAATACAAGACCTGGGGCACGACCCCAAATTTAAAGTTGGCCACCCAAAGAATCCAAATACACATACGGTTAAATAGACCTTCATACAAATCTGTTAAGTATAATGATAATAATGAAGATAGAAATAATAACCTACAGACTTAGGTAATATCATCTGGATATTAGCTCGCCGCCATCAGCACCTCTCAATTTACTAAAGTAATTGACAGAGTGTCATAGATAAAAGTTTACCTTAACAGCCATTAAAAGGTGCAATAGAAATATACAACAAAGATCCATTATAGAAAGATCTACTAAAGTTGAGTAACCTAACAACTAACAACGTTAGAAGACTAGGAGCGCGGGCTAGCAGCCCCTGGTCATCAGTGAGTAGGTCGACGTACCCTGGAGAGGATCAGTGAATTCAGCCTTTGCATATCACGGGTCAGCCCAGTGTGTCGTGCGCGGGGACAAATGATGACTTATGTGGACTACACAGGTGACCTAGACTTGTTGTGAACTATGTTAATAATGAACATTTTTGTGACTGCTTTAAATACTTGAATGGTTATTAAGTGTTTTGTAGTTATTATTTAATTCAATTTTTTATTTTCTTATTAGATTCCCCTTACAGACTAAGGTCCAATCTTAAAAGGGCTTTGTTATTCTATTCGTTAGGGCAAAACAAAAAGGTTAAGCGATAACGACCACTACTTTGGATTTTACAATTTCGGTTGGAGCTAGCGTCCTTTTAAAAATTTGAAAAAAAAAGTTAAAGCGAGGCCCTATCTTCGGGTTTAGAAATTAGAACGCCCACATTAACTTCAAAACTTTCCACCACATTATTTTATGGAAATTGTTTTTAAAATTCAAGTGGGTTTAAATTATTATCTTTAAAAAACCCCTTTGGAAAATTTAAATTTTTTAGTTTCTCCCCGGTTTTTAAAAATTGTCTACCTGTAAAAAAAAATAAATTTTCACCAAATGAAATTCCCCAAAACACCCGGGGGCGGGTGTTAAGGGTCAAAATTTCAAAAATATTCTGTGAATTTCTTTTTGGTGTTTTGGAACGGCCCTCCCAAAAAGCCAATTGAATTTACACGTGTTTCAGTCCTGATCCCCCCCATGTGTTTATATATATATATA